>LUCH01000590.1:58133-159940 GCA_013368495.1 Paragonimus heterotremus | reverse complement strand
TTTGGTCAGGCTCATGGCTGTTATGATGATGATGATGATGAGGATACGAGCAGCTCCAGATAGATCGCTTTGCGAATTGGCATCAGGTAATGTTGTGTAGCCTTCCTGCAAAAACAAAGCAAAAGCTGGTCTCGATCAAAGTGTACTCTATTGGAAATCATGAATGTACTTATTGTGGACATTCAAAATTATTGGTGACAGTTTTCATGGACTGATTTTCCTGTTTGGTCTGACCGAAAGGCGTGTCGTTTGTTTCCCGTTCATGATGTTGATTTCTCGATACAATTGGGCTGTCCGATTTTTTGACTGTTTCTGACGTTTTGTTTGGTGTTGTCCCCCTTGTTCGATTGATGCACGTCGCCTCTCGGTCGTCTTGCTGAACCCTCGACTGTTGTCCCAAGTTTGCTCCTGCTGAACCCAATCATCATTTTCAGCTACTGTGTTCCAGGGGGTTTAAACGTAGACATGAGTCTTTCGAGTCCCCTGCTCGAACTGGTGGAGTTTTTGACGTTTTCACAACGCTTTGCTGCTTCTTTTCAGCCGATCTCAAGCATATGGTTTCGTATCTGTCACATTATATGCATCAATGAGGTTAACGCCTCTCTCCTCGTGCTGCACTTTTTGAGTGCCTTGGTTTTGCAACCGGTTGATCGGCCTATCACACTTGTGCACTATTCACCTTCGGTCTGTATCATTTCGTATGTTTTTCCAGGTGTTTCTTTCAACTTAAGTACTAAAAGACAATTCATTCCATCCAAGGTTATTTTGTTCGTTTTTTCTGTGAACTAGTGCGTTGCCCCAAGAATACAGCTCTTCACTTTGAGATTGGTAAATCCAGATAGTCTAGTTGGAAGACGAAGTTGAATGTTCCTGGTCACACACACAATGTGTGAATATTTCTCTGTTCGGTTTACCTTATGTGTTACTGTGTCAAGCTTTGTGTCGATTGCGTTTATTAGCGTAATTGTTAGTCAAGTGTGAAACAGTGTTCTATCACATCACCGGATTAGTGTTCAAATTGGGTTTGGGAATGATAGTGACTGGAAACTGGACGGACTCTTAAAAGCATCTTTTGAGAGGACGTTGTTTTCCCTGGCCGTTCAGTTTCGAGAATGTCCGTGTGTCCACATGATATTTTCTGCGGCATGCTACTCAGACTGTGCCAAGTAGGTCATTTTCTCAAATACTAAAATATAAGGCCATCTCGTTTGAGATTCTCCAGTGTATTTCATCATAGTGACAGATGCGTGAACGTGTCAGTTTAGAATGAGTCACGGATGCAGTACGTATGTCAGATTTGTCCGAACCACTCTGACATGCAACGAGTTCGTCGATATTCGCCAGCCAGCTTGTGTTCAATTGACTACTCTGATCGTAAGCTGGTTGACAGTTAGAGATAACTAGACTTGTGTGTGTGACTGGACTTTTAACACAATGACATGTCTGTTCATATTACTTCCTGCTTCGTCTTTTCAGCAGTGCCCTTCATCTCACGAGATTCTCGCAGCATCAGCAGGGTGAAGTATGATTTCAGGTTTGCACAATTCCGTAACCTATTAGTACGAACTGCGTACAGTTTTCTCAGAATGAGCATGAGGATAGACTCTCTTAGCACAGGAGAGTACATGAATGCAATCCGCACAAACGCTCTCTCTTCAAGTTCGTTCCACTTTCTCATGCCAAAGCCACAAGTTCACTTGTCGTCAGCGGCTTTCACATTCCCGTCGGCTTCTCTGCTGATCTCTTTCAAAAAAGAGCACTATACTGGAGTTTAGCCCTTACTAGAGCCTGTTACGGCCAAGATTTGAATTCCGGCTACAATTCCATGGGACAGCTTTGTTGACCACTGCGCCACTGACCTCATTAAACATGGCTGAATCGTCGTATGCGAACACTCAACTGCACTTGCTTATGGGTACTGCTCAGATTGTCCGACCGGCTCAAAGAGGGACACGGTGATTGTTTTATTAATTCTAATTGTGAAGAGCTGATTGATACGTTTGAGAGAATTAGAAGGTTGCGATCTGCCGTGTGTGTTATTCAATTTGTATTAAACCAAAATCCCTTACCGTTTATTAATAATTTGTGTTAAGCCGTTGAATATGAGGCCAATAAAGCTGTCCTGAGCCTCTTGTACTACTGTTTGATTACTTATGTAAACAAATGTCTGTTGTTTCTCATCATTTAGACCATTTTGCTTCCATGTCATGGTTTTGTTAATGTGATTGTGGTCATTTGTCGTTTTGATGTTTCAGCGCTGTCTTCATAGGTCAAGTGGGTGATCTGATTGGACCTAGTTTGGATAAATGCCTGGAAGTGATCTATTGCCGACTGAAGAGTGAACTGACGCGTCTGTCTGCTGTGAGAGCGATCCACATTATCGCCATGTAAGCAGGTTATTTTTTGTGTGGAATCTTTTCGTTTGTACGCATACATCTAAAACTCAAGAAGTATGGGCAATATTGGAGACTGCACACAGCACACAGACCTCGAATATATGAACGACTTGTGCTATTTTCTTTTTTTTCCCCAGAATTTTTTTGTATCTTTTAAACTTTTAAATCTTACAGCCTAATTTCAGAAATCCATCACAAACGACTGGTCCTTGACGTGATGTGACTGCGTGTACATCTCGATAACGTGTTTGGACGAACTTGATGATGTAATGATCACACCGACGAAGTCACTTGTGCTTGGCACGTCAATAGGTAGAGGTTTGACAAACTATAGTTCCTAGTCCTCCTGGTCGGGTCTTGGGAGAAGAGTGATATCTTTTTCAGATCTACTACAGTGCCACTCACTCTAGTGTACCATATATAAGCGAATAATGAAACTGCATAACAAAATGTTGGGACTTATCGAAATCCTGATAGCACTGTGGAAATGATTGTTGTAGATGACGGTTTAAACAAGTAGAAAATTGTATTGTGTGACGGAGGGATGGCTTGATGTGAGAGTGATCCTTGACTTGTAGTTCCTTTGCTGGGCGAAGCTGTACATGTCTCGGAAACAAAATCCTCTCAGTGCGACCGCGTACTGCCTAGTTCGTGTTCCTGCGTCCGGACTCGGTGTGTTGTGTGTGGCTCGTTTCAAACCTCTTATGTGAACACGTGTAAGCGGGCCTGATCGCTTTTTAGTTTGGCAGTGTTCGTGACCACTGACAATCCCAAACCATGAGCGGGGTGTGTGCTTATTGGGGGGGGGGGAGATGCTAGACGCGGTGGTACAGACACCAACTGTATCAGACGAACTGGGCTTGCTAGCCGTGTCAGGTGCACAATGCGTGAACACGGCTGTTTATCGAAGTCACTTTACAGCTCGGAATGCAGGGTAAAGGGTCACAAGACGTCGAAACGCATTGAGGTATCAACTACGACCTATCAACGTGGTTATTATTGCAGACATAAACAGAATGTGCCAAAAATGTGTCAGTTATGTGTCCTGTCAAGAGGACGCCTACAAATGTCATGAAAATACCTCTGCGTACGTATAATCCTGAATACTCGAAACACTTAATTCCATATTTTAGCGTCAGTAAGCTAAACTGTGTTACTACTAATCTCTCCTCCACTGTTCTGTCCAAGTTACTCCTTAGGCCCTTCCTTATCCTCATTTTTAATAATTATCATACAGGTTATAGCCATTCATAATAACACTGTCCCAATAAATATCTTCTGTCACTCCCATATCTCCGATCCCCTTCTTCCCTTGCACAGGGTTGAAATGCGAGTTGCTGTAGGTGTTTTTAACGTTCGCCTTCCGAGACATATCGGTCAGCAGGTCACATTCGCGCGGACGTTAGACTCGATGAATGTCAACGTTTGTTGCATTTCAGAGTTTGGAATCCAGGGCTACAATCAATGTGTCGAATTGATAGCTCCTGCTCTAACTTTCTAACTGACTGCAATGGTATTTCTGCTAATGACGCCTTTTACTCGACTACGGCTGCTCTCCCTAGGTCGACAGTTTTGTTGTATTCATTCTGACCGAATGTAGAACGCCCAGATCGGCTGCCTTAGTGAAGACTCTTCAAGCTCATCCATACTGCTGGCCCCAAGCGTCCATCTGTCAGTGTGGTTATAAGCAAGGCATATGGCACGCTGATCCTTAAAATGTACGGGAGACTAGGCCATTGATCAGAGCATTTCGGAAGCTAGTTCAGCTGGCCCCATGGTTTTTGCTATGATATAGAAGCAAGCTCATATTGCAGTATTCTGGTCGATAGATTTAGAATCGCTTACTAAAGCCGAGGTCCGTAATGATATTTCCGAGCTCAGGCGCGATAGAATTGTTGACCTAGATGACATTGTGGCGGCACTTTTCAACGAATATTGTAAAAAAAAGTCCTGATCCTGTTGTTTCAACTAGTGTGAACGACGAGCAACTTCCCCCTGTACTGAAAGCACCCGTTAATAGTTTTCATATCCATGAAGAGAGGCAGATGCTTTTGTGAAAACCATTTGGGGATTAGCTTGACTCTACTTGTAATTAGGGTTCCGATATCCGTCACACTTACTCACCTCGTTGCAGCTCGTGAGGCTGACATTAAGAAAGAATAGGTAGGGTTTCGCCCTCAACTTTGCACTCTTCGCCAATTTATGGCACGGTGTCATACTATGTGCCACAACAATAACCGCTTTCCTCTTGACTTTGTTGACAGCAAGGTATTTGACAGTTTTCACGTAGTGCGGACAACTTTACTTAGTGTCCCGCATACTGCCAACTAATTCGGAATGTGCTTTGCAGTGTCAAAGTACAAAGTGCTACCGCAAGACTACAGTGATTACGTAGTTTGTAATTTAGATTATTACAGTTATTCAAATTGTTGGCAGGCTTGTATACTTACGAAGTTCGTTTAGCTGCGGCTTATATGTCGAAAATGAGATAGAAGTTCATGTCTCCAAGGCTAGGACGGTATTCGGTAATTTAGAACAGAGCGGTCTCTCTCTCTCTCTGTAGCTAAAAGGTGGTCGTATGGAGTTACTGTTTGATTCATGTTATTCTACGACTGCGAAACGTGATCGCTGAGAGCGGGAAGCGTGATCTGTCTATAGGCGTTCAGCCGCTTCACCTACCCGGTTGGCGTCATTTCATCAGCTTTTAAGATTCCCGACGAGGTGTCCACGGGGATAACAAAGACATGTATTGCACTCTCCAACCTTCATCACTTGTGACCTTGTAAAGACATTCATCTGTCGATTGATTACACAGTTTACAATGTATACGTGGACTCGAATTTCCCTGTGGTTCAGTGACTCAACCTGTTCGTGTAAAATGTACACCCAGATTCTCGGTATTCGAACATTGTTGTCTCTGTCGGTTAGCCAGTATCAAATAGGCTAATCATGTGAACAACGCAATGATCCATCGGAGCATATTTTGGAAACGTTCGAGTTTGCAACCGATAACTGGGATAGTGAAAATGTACGGTTGTCGCTAATTAGATCACATATTCCGTATGCCAACTGGGCGTCTGCCTCATAATGTGTTGTTCAGTGTGTGTCCGTTGATGGTTGAAAAGAGCCATAAAGTGGCCAGGCGATGACGTGGTCACTGGTAATAAAGGTCTTGATCATCCCACAGAGTGAGGTTGGTAGGTGTCGTGTACCTGGTTGGGAAGCTCGTGATCCCCCACTCGGTTGGTTGGAAATGCTCTCTGACGTGGCAGCGTATCGCAACCAGTGATGAGCTTGTACCTTCATGGTTTTCGTTTTTTTCTTTTACACGAGGTTTCTTTTTTTGCATTGTCGTCTTCCCTTCTCTCCTATCCTTTGTACACTCGTGGTTATTTGTTTCTCTGCTTTCTAGCGGGTTATTCGTTATTCCTCACCTTTTCCCGTTCTTTGGCTTTCTAGTTAAGGCTTGTTTCTTTCCATGTTTGTACGACTGTCAAGCATCTGTATAAACGTTGATCTTTTGTTGTCTGTGATTGTGATGAATTTCAGGAATGGTACCTGATGCGTTTTTCTCGGCTGCTCATGATTTGAAGTTCATACTTGTTTACTGCGACTTGTATTCGGTTAAATTTATGTTAGCAAATTTGCAATCACTCAAGCCAACCCCCGTCACATTAATTGGGTGTACGTTAATAGAGTTCATTCTAATTGGGAAGTTATATAGCCTGGTGTTAATGCACACTTGTTGTGTTATCACTTAATATGTGACTAAACAACATTCTATAATGCTGTCTATTTAGCTGTGCTGACTCAAGCATGTAGAACACTGCACATGCTTGCGGTACCTAGTGATTAGTTCCTAGACAACACTCGGATGCGCAACACTGTTAATGCGCGGATCACGGAGACAGCGAATACATGACTCAGCAGCATCATCGCTCTCGATAGCAATACAACAGTGGTCAATACTTGAAGGCTTGAGAGTTACTTACTTGAAACCCTCTGTTCAGACTCAACTACTCGACATTAGGTTGCCTGTCCACGACAGTGAATTGAGAACGAGGTAAGACTTTCAGGACGGATTCGTACGTTTCGGGCACTTATTTGCCATACACCTAAATGAGACAATGACAGCAACCATATCGTGCAACAACTAACTCACTCATGGCTATTGTATTCTGTGCATACTTTGATCGTTTCGGCTAACCTCCAAGCATTATTATCCGACAAAACTTATGTATGCATAGCACTCTACGATTTAAAACAACTTTTACTCATCAAACGTCTATTTTTCCTCCATATATAGCTCTAAAATTCCTCTGAAATTGGATACCTTTCTCGTGAGTTCCCTCATCCCATCTCTTTGTTCCCTCCTTTTTATTCGAAGTGTATTGTATTTATCGTTTTCTCCCCGCTTGCTAATAGCCATCACTTTTGGATATGTCTGTTTCAGTCTCTTTATCAATGTTAAATGTTTATTATCCTGTTCTGTGTGCAACTCTCCCCCTCACCACTGTCGCTGTTGATCTGATGACAACCATTGTCGCTGTTCGTTTCAGCCAAGGGCCTCTGACGAACTGGCTACCCTGTTGTCCCAGAGTGACCGCGTTCTACGCCTGACCACGGTTCGGTGTCTGTATACTATCTGGTGCAAACACCCGCAGCTTGTTGGAGCCAAATGCTTGAACACGGTGCTCGATTTGGTCCCGCGACTTCTGAGCTCCGAACAAGACTTGCAAACAGCTCAGGTACGTTCTGTATCCGCACTATGAAGTCGTATTTGTCGTCATAGTATGAATCAAATCCGATGCTAGACAATAAAAGAATGCTGCTACCTTCTTTGTTGTATGCCCGCGTGTGTGTGTGACTCATCATATTAGCCCGTAATTAGCGTATTACCTAGCTGACCAGCGTTGGCCGGCTAGACTAAAAAGGCTTCCACTAGAACGCATCATGGTCTCACTCCCTCGAGTTTACACTGGATACGAAGTGTGTGAGTGAGATCTGAAGTAGTACAGCACAAGCCGTTCGTGGTGCGGTTTATGTGCATGCGTCTTTTGGTTCTGGTCACTGCGACAGGATGTTCTGGAACCGGTTGCTGCCAACCGTGTTGAATTATTGTGCTCATGTGATAGTGTTCAGTCCAAAGGTGGCTTTTGACTCTGAACAGGAAGCTTTCTAAACAGAAAACGGGTCGACCTCTCACCGTCTAATCTATCTCAATTGACAATAGATTTTTTCGCCTGTCTGTACAGCATACTGGTGTTCGCTACCAAATACTGTACCAACAGCCTTTCACGAGTTCTGACCCCGATTATATCAAATCTTCCTGTCTAAATCTAGACATATCTACAGTTTCTGGTTAGCGCTTTGCTCAGCGATATATTTCCTCAATGCACACTCCAAATGATGTTAAAATCGTCCCCAGAGTGCGGTCAACCGTGCTTAACCAGTTCATCACTTACGTATAAAATAATTCATTCCACACCAAACCAGCTTGTTAGATCATTGTCACACTCAGATGCGTGTGATTATCCTCATCACAGGTGCTTGACCGCTTATCCTCCGCAAGCAGTTTTTTCATCTAAGTAACAGAAGGTGAATACTAGTTTGTACCATTAAACTTTCTTTATCTAGTTCACTGATAGTGAAAAATGGTATACATTGTGAGATGCAAGCATTTCGTTTATTGTCGTCAGCTGATTACATAAAACAATCAGTTTCGTGGACTTGAGGCCTGGCGACAAAACAATAAAACGAACGAACGTCATATGGGTATATATCAGGATGGAGTAAACGGTTTTGGTATCAAGTCAACGAGATTACTTCAGCACCTTTTGCTAACAGAGAGCTTTTATGTGACGTTTGATTAACAGCTTCAGAAACTACTATCTTGAGATTGTGATTGCATGATAGGATCATGAACGCAGTGGCGGGCTTAACTTTCTGACCTGTTGGGATTAAGTGTTTCGTGATTGAGGGTACCGGCTTTCTGTTTGAATGTTGAAGTGCCGATTCTCGTTAAGAAACATCTGTGCTACTCCTTTGAGATTGCTCCGCCTTTATTTGTTAAGTTTTTGTTTGTTGTACTAATGTATACGCCACCGCAACTGCAGGCGAACTGGTAGATGAAATGCAAAATAAAGTTTTCCAGGAAAGAAAGACTGGGGCAATTGAAAATAATTCTGAGAATAGAAAGTAGCAGACACAGTTCCGCCGCGGAATAAATGCGACCAATAGCAGATTTCAACTTTCGACTCACATCGATAGTATTGTGGTCTTCTGTGTAAGGAAAGTTGATAATGAACTTCCTCATCAATATTGATTGTAGTTAAGAACTGGATACCCGCTCTTTCTACTGAAATCCAAAAAAATTGGCCGGGTATCCATTTGTAAACAGAGAATTCCTCAGGTGCTTCTCTTCACACTGCATGCGATCGGTCGTGCATACTTTTCTGGCTCGATAGAAGGGTATTCGCACTAAACCACGTCTGTAAGTAATGGACTCACAGGAAAGAATTTGGGATGATTGTCCCCCCCCTAACGTGACTTTCGGATAAGCGGACTTGCCAAGTGTACCACCTAAGTGCCTATAAATTAGAATATCTAGGAAAGATGGTGAACGATCTAACTGCTCTTCGTTGATGACAGCGAGGTTTCGGTGACTGGAATTGCATTGGTGTAAAGGGGTTATAGGATGGTCACAATCGGTAGTATGTCATTGGCGTAACTTTTGTGAAGCACAAAAATGACTAATACAATCAGACAGTTCACATCCCACTATCCTAAGAATATTATCAGTCTATATGCGAACAATCCGTTTGTATGTTGTCGGTCTGCGTATTCACATGTCCATCTATCTCGAACCAACTATTTTTCGTGCGCATGAGGATTAAATCTTTACGGCAATCCACAGGAACATTCAAAAAATACTTTGAAAGAAACTAAAGTTATCCAACAAGTCAGAACTCTCATGTAATGAAGCACTTGTAACTAGTAAGTCAACGTCACTTGAGTAAAGTTTTTGTGAGGAACTCACGGAAGTATTCTCTAAAATATCGCGTGAACAAAGAAACATTCAACAGTCTCACGGATAGGATCAGAAAGTTGAACTGACCGTCAAACAAGTTTGTGGTAGGCTGAATCACTAATGGCAATAATAGGTTTCAACGGAACACTGATTTTGTTTGGTTTGGGTGATCCTTCCATTCAGTTGTTCATACTCCCGTTCGTTTATGAAGTAGAAGAATATGCAGCTCCTGTAATATTTATTTCCCAAATAAAATATTTCTATCCAACGTACCTTTAACTGTGAACTCCCGTCTATCAGTTAACATGATGTACGCTTTCATCACGTAGTTTTGCTGAAGACCATAGCGTCAGCGTCTTTGTCTCGCCTAAGATAAACCATGTTGTAGAATCTGTCAGGATTTACAGCCATACGCAATCCATCAGGGAAGCTGTAAACCTCTTGATTCAGGAGCAGAATAAGACAGAATGTTGAAGGTTTATTCGGGTAAAACTGGTTCCTTACATAAATGAGCAGCAGTTAGCAAATTATACAACTCACAATCAAGTGAACTTTGAGCACACAATTTAACCGTCAGCAACTATGAACTAATAATCCGGTAGCGTAAGTAATCCAGTGAGGTGGTACAAAATAAACAAATGGAGAGTTCGTAGTGTTGATGCAGAATGGATTGCGTGTATTGATATGAGAAATGTTTGACCAACATTTAATATAATCAGTACATCGAGGTATATATATATGGGACCTACGGTACGATAGTTTGACCAATGGGGTATAGGTATGGAAACAGTTGAGGTTGGCGTTGTGCACACCATCGGTATGGAGGTTCGGTGGTTCAAGCCTCCAGGCGGCCGCTTCGCTATCACACTTTCAATTTCGTTTGTAATGATCCGAACACAGCTTTCAATGATTGTGACCAGAATCAGCGCACGTTCCTTATCCGTCTCATTCGTTGAAAAGTCTCAGAGTTCTGAGAACAAACCGCAGTGGTTAATGGGTGATAACAGAAGCTGATGTGAAATTTCCACCATTTTCGTACGAAACCCATTTGCAATTTTTGACAAGGTGGGGGCCTGTCCACTTAACCGGTTGCATTATTTTTTAAACTTAACTTGAATTTTTAACTGATTGGCTTGATCCAGGGTAATTTTGTATTTTAATCCCAGGGGAAGTACTTTTAATTGTGCATGTGTAAACTGTGAAACCGTTCATTTCATCCTCATATGTACCCGTGTGACGTTCATTCGTTTTTCCGTATTTATCATCATCCGCCATGTTCGTGAAACTGAATGTTTTATGTAAACGATGCATGACAATAAAACTAATACCTGCATCTTGCAATGTATGTCTTTTTACCCTCTTGATGAATATCAGTTTGTTTCTCCCGATGAGTCGATGACGCTGCATCACGGCTCAGACAGTTCATATTTTCCTATAGCTCACTGTCACAAAAGTCACATGTACAGTCCTGCATCGAATCTACATAATTAACTGTCTTCCCAATGTATTTAAGGCCGCTGTAAAATTACCAGATTCACTGCCGATTAGCACGGTCTGTTGTGGCTGCCGCTATCAAGGATTTGAAGCCTGTGTTCTATATTCGGAATCGATTGGTTGTAGAGTTGCCGCCATCATGTCAGTGAACTCTGACATTCAGCTTTTTTCCCTATTTTATTTGTTTGTTCATGTCAATATATTAACAAACTGTTCTGTGAACTTATAAAAATTCAGCGAAATTTGTGTTGGCGTAACTCGTGCAGCATCAGCCTGTTGTATTGTTCATTCTGATTCTATTTCGTTGCTTTCAAAAGCCTCCTGTTCCCCCTTTCAAGTCGACCATCTCAACGAGGACGACTTAACCTGTCGCGTATTTCTAAATGTGTTATTCGGAAAATTAGTTGTACCAAAGTTGAGTTGACCATTATGGTTTAAATAAGTCGAACATCACTCTCGATCGTTTGCAGCTTCCACATTCCTGTAGGCTTCTCAGCCAGCCTGTTTCGGAAAGGAGCATTATACTGGAATGTAGCTTTTACTGGAGCCTGTTACAGCCGATATTTGAATTTCGGCTACGGTTTCATCAAGCACCCTTGTTGACCACTGTGCCTTTGATTCTATTAAACACGGCTGTTCTGCTAGTTCCAATCGATGGCCTCACGATCAACTTATTTTCAAGTTACACATTACTGTTTCACAGTCAGGATCTGTTCACATTGGAACGCATTGCACAACTCTGTGATCACCGCTGAATCCGTTGAGAGTTCCATAGTATTACTCGATCGGTACATACATGAGAGGCAATCTGCACTACAAGTCTCCTTATCGTTATTCTAGCCCAGTCTCACCGGCCGTTAACTGCGAATGTCTGATTGCATGTTGTTTCAGTTTGTTTCAATGTTCGTTACTCAAATGATGGCGATCAGTAGCTTCATTGAACCCACCTGTTATTTAGTTCCATTCACGTTTTACACCCACAAGCCGTCCAACAAAATTCTTCACCGATCAACACAGAAATGAGAACGCACAACCAAATATCTTTCTCCCTCCTATAACAGTATCTGGATCTATAAACCTATTGCTGACGAGTTCGAATGAGACTCGAGTCTGATGCTTATTTTCGAAAGAGATCGATGGGAAGGTCTGTGTGAATGTGAACGTTCCGTTCATGTGTTAGTAGTGTTCAGTTTCTATCAACTGAATCGATCACCGCTTTCCGGTGATCGGTGTTTTTGTCTGAGCATGCCAACTGTGTTATGTGGGCTGGATGAAACTTAAGATTAAATCATGTAGGTGTTAGTACTTGGCCTACTTTGTATTTTGACATGAGTTTTATCGCTCTTTTAAAGTGTTCCACTTCCCTTCTCTTCTCCTCAGTTGATCATCCATTTAATTTCTCTGTTACTGGAATCCTCTGTTAGTGGACCATCTGACCAGCGCGTTTCGCAGTTCATCTCCAGCGACCATTTTATTCAACCGTTGATCGGTCTAGCCCATTCGCCTCTGCTTCGTGGTCAGGCACTCGAGGCAATGTTGCGTCTTATGCGTGCGATTGGGAAGCACGCCAGAACAAATGAGCAGGATCACATGCTTATAACTGTAAGTCCAGTTTGCTTTTAAGTCGCCAACTGGATGAGACACGTGATGTATTAATCACTCTTCGTCATCAATGGTATTGCAAATATACACCCAGCCATACAGACATTTTGATCTTGGTGTTATACTAATGGCAATTGTATGGCTTAGTGTGTTTGATCTTGACAGTAAGAAGCGGGATAGTTCATGAGACGTTTTGAGAAAGGATGAGAAACTTGTTGGGAAAAGTCTAACTTATAAATACACGCACTGCCCTGTGTAAGATCTTTTCGGCATCAACAGTGTAACTGTTCTTACTGTTTCTAACCTGTATGTCTTAACGTATCCAGCAGAGCGCTCGAAGCCTTTATAACCACGTCATCGCTTAACGGTATGAAACAATATTCACAGCGACTGATACGTACAATGTCACGACATAACTGGCGTAGGTGGTTATCGCTCACACAACGGTAACTTTCTAACACACAGTATTGGACTATTGTTTAACGTTTGCACCACCAGCCCACCAGCTAGGATATATGTGTGCTAGGCATGTCGTTGGGTCTCCTTGTGTACCAAGCTTCGTTCATTATCGTCACAATTTCTAGCTTCTGGTCTTACCCGTGTACACTCTGACTCCCACTGCCATTCGTCCTGACGACAGTAGAGTAATAAATAAGTACAAATTTATTGAATGGAAAAACAATGTAGATTCCGGAAAGGGGAATAGAAGAGTCAACAACCTCGCCACCGACTGCGATACGCTGCCACGTCAGAGAGCATTTCCAACCAACCGAGTGGGGGATCACGAGCTTCCCAACCAGGTACACGACACCTACCAACCTCACTCTGTGGGATGATCAAGACCTTTATTACCAGTGACCACGTCATCGCCTGGCCACTTTATGGCTCTTTTCAACCATCAACGGACACACACTGAACAACACATTATGAGGCAGACGCCCAGTTGGCATACGGAATATGTGATCTAATTAGCGACAACCGTACATTTTCACTATCCCAGTTATCGGTTGCAAACTCGAACGTTTCCAAAATATGCTCCGATGGATCATTGCGTTGTTCACATGATTAGCCTATTTGATACTGGCTAACCGACAGAGACAACAATGTTCGAATACCGAGAATCTGGGTGTACATTTTACACGAACAGGTTGAGTCACTGAACCACAGGGAAATTCGAGTCCATGTATACATTGTAAACTGTGTATTTAATCGACAGATGAATGTCTTTACAAGGTCACAAGTGATGAAGGTTGGAGAGTGCAATACATGTCTTTGTTATCCCCGTGGACACCTCGTCGAGAATCTTAAAAGCTGATGAGAAGATTGACAGCGTCAAGTAGCTTGTTTGCGACAGCTAAACCATGACCAGTACCAACAGTCTTTTAACAACACTACATTTTGAAGATACAGAATGCATATCATACAGACTAGCCTTATCAGCGTGGTTTGCATGCTATTTACGAAAGAGTTGAGTCAGACGAAGACATCCTCATACCTGACAGAAGCTTCACTCTGGGATACTCCTAACCTCCGACTGCTTCTTCCAGACTACTGTCCATCGCACAGTTGAAAAGGATGGGGGAGGCCGAACATCACTCTACTCACTAATGCGCACTTCGCACTCCCACCAGGTTTACGACGACTTCAGTAATTTGGCTCACTTCATTGGGGCTCTCCTGCGATGGAGAAGGCTTCGGAGGGTATGTCCGGCAGACAGATCAAAGGCAATCTTCAGATCCGAGACTACTGCGCCCATTTTTCGAAGAATGTACTGTCTGTCGCGTGATAACGATATGATCGATACACTCGCGATCAGTCCTGAAAACCGCCAATTCTCTTATCTGTTTCAGAAGCCGCTGTATTATTAGTCCTGTAAACATCACGTATGTGATCGAGACAATACTAAAATTTCTGTGGTTGTTACAGAATGCCCTGCCATCTTTTTCGAAACTCGGAGTACTTGTTGATAGATGTCGTTCACGAGACACCTGTTTCTCCCATATACATTGAATGGTTGTGATCATTTTGAACAACAGTCTTTGGTTACCTCTGAAAAGTACCAGAGACAGCAATTCCGGATCTGGGGCTTTGTCAGGTTTAAATATTTTTTACTCCGGAGATATCCCGCCATTGCCTGGTGGAAACTCTTCCATCTTTTTAGTTTGTTCGGACAAATGAGCCCCACTGTCCTTACATAAGTTCTTCGCAAGTCCGCGTTTCACTTCACGATCATCTTTGTCGTATTCGAAGTCAGGGGATCAGTCGACGTTCGTTCATAAGTGCTGCTGAATCAGCAGAAATCAACTGCTGCCGCGTCTGTGTTAGTCCGATGGAATGGACCTCTTTGCAAAAGGTTCACTTGTCAGTTGAGGTTTCTGCCCGGCGCCCGCCTAGATCACACTGTTGCGATCCGGACAATTTAATTGTCAGCTCTGTTTGATAGGAGCTTTGCATAATCTCACTGCTTAAATTTAAACGGAATACTTTATGTTTATGAGCAGTTGATCTATGGATAACAGATAAACAGGGACGGCCACGAATGATGACATGCTCTGAGTCAGGATTGTCACTCCAGGATGAGGGATAATCTTTAACGGTATGGCATCACCGAAGACTGACGACGATATGGTCAGTTTGCGTCCATCGTTGAGTTATAACGTGTGGCTTCTATATGACACCGCCGACTTTTGTGTTGGAATGCGCTACTCAATATACGGAGTCCCTGAGATCTGCTTGACCGTAACAGTCGACCGACGTTGTCATTGTGTCGCGCACGATCATTAAACATGCTACCAAGATGCTTCTCGTCTTGGGTAAGGCGACTGGGTTTTGCTTGTATCTCACCATCAAGCACAACGATGTCCGAGTGTTTAGTTTGTCTCAAGTTCGAAAGAAGCGTCATACAAGGCGTTCTTGCCAGTATCTGAACTACTGTTTGTAGAAGTATGTGTAGTTACGGCGAATAAACGTCATCCTTCTGGTTTATTTTGACCGACTTCGACTGAAGTCGAACAATTTTTGTTCTCTCTTAGTGCTCGGTACATCCCCCACTCCAGCCTGGCAACGAGGTTTGGCGTTTTTGTCATCAGAGGCCTTAAGAAGGAACTTGATCCACAGTAATATCTATGGGCGAATTGTAATGAATGACACTACGCTTGTGAGGGCACGTTTAGGTGACACAGCACACCTTCACTTCCAGAGTAGAAGGAGTGTTTGCCAGACGTGTGAAGAAAATCAGCGGCCATGGTCTCTCAGGACAATAATTTCTAATACTCCCTGGTTGTTTATACCGCTGAGGTGGGTTATCTTAGGGGACCCCACCTTGGTTCTCCAATCCAAAACTCTGACCCGCAGAACAAAGCGGTAGGGTTTTCTTGGGAGATCCTACCCGGAGCTAATTATTCAACAGTCTGGCTCACTCGGTAGTGAAAGGTTTGTCCAGCGGAAAGGTGCAGTGACTAAAACAGTGTCTGGTTCTGATCATTGCTGCGTTCAGTGGATGTATTCGAAGCCATATCAGGCTTTTGAATGATACCACAGGTTTTTCGGCCCTACTGAATAGTACGCAGGTGGTCACGGTCTACCGTTTGGCAATCGGAATGCTCTTTTCCGATCCTTTTCCTCCTCGTTCGGAAGGCAGCGATGATGCAACTGTCAAAATAGTTTTGTCGCTTGCCCATAGCATCGTGCCTCGCTAACTGGACATTCATACACTATCATTAATGGGATATGTAACTATATGAGTGTAGCCGCCTTTGTGTGACTGCTTCTGTGTGACCTGTCTGATATGGTTGTACCTGCGATGACTAAAGTCTCAGTCAGCATAGCACTCCGGATCGATGCAATGCACAAGCTTAGTCACCTCTTCAAGGTAGCGGAGTTGGCCATTGTTTGGTGAAAGGAACTCACAGCAGTGTCTGGCCACGGGCTAGGATCCACCATTGCTTCACAGTATATGCCTCAAGGACACCACCTTCCCGGTTAGAGCCTACCGAGCAACCGTAACGTTGATATGAAACGGTGTGATGCAGAACATTTTGCACATTCGTGCTTTTGTAGAGTCTTTCTCGACATTAATGTGAGAAACTTGTTGCATGTTAAAGCATTCTTAGCCCCATTGGAATTTCTCTGTTCTACATTACTTGCAGTATAATCACCCTCTTCTGGTTTGTCCAAGATTACGAACACGCAAAAGGATTTCATATAAAATGATATTAAACATTGCCGTTGTTCTCCTTCTAGAAGCGATTTGTATAATTGGTGCTACTTTGGGTTCATTTTTAAATGAACTAGAGTTCTTAAGCCCGCCTATGTTGCGTTTTCGTTTAGTCCGACGGCTCCCGAATGTTACCAAGCAGTCGTTCACCCAGCTTCCTAAGTGCCGCCTCATCGCTCCCCTCAGTCAACATGAATGACATCAACACTAACTTCGGAACATTGACATCTCGGTCTATTTTTTATGCGATCCATTATTAAATTACACAAAGTTTAAAGGAAAATGTGACGAATGAATTTTCTGAAGTGAAATCCGTTCGTCAGCATCAGGTTAAACTCACTCAGGAATTCATTCAAAAATTCGATTAGCCCCTCTGTCGCCCTTCTTCTGTTCAACTTCCCATTTGGGGCGCTTTAAGTCATCATAGCTGCCTACATTGTCCACTGTGTGAAACACTGGTCCCGCCGTTTCTCAAGATGTTCTGCATACAAACAAAGGAGCTTTACTCGGTATTTGTTTTCTCAGCGTGCGTTACTTCAAATCTCAATCACCCCTTAACACATTGGCAATATTCAATCATGTTACACGAGAACGGGCAGTACTAACGCAATTGAGCTGTCTCGAATCTGGTGAGGACCCATTGGGCAACTCGCGGAGGCCTTGTCAGGCTGATGTTGTCACTCAACTGTCATACAACTCTGAGCCCGCCTTTGTTCAGGTGTAACAGATGGGTGGAAGTTAATTCATAAAACTCCGATGTCCGTAATCATACGGTTAGCGAAGTTGCAAATGAGAGTTAGCTAGTTCCGGAACACCTTGCAAGCAGTCGGTGATTTGTTTTGTTGATAACGTCTCACTTCCGACACAGAAGCTTACTGAGTCCATATCGCAAGTTGTTCTGGAATTATGGATGTTCAGTCGGTCTCGAAAACAGTCTAGCTAACAGTAGGATAGTTTCCTTCCTTGATTTTCACTCCTTTTTTGCGCCATATATACCACATCGGTTTCCACGCCGTCGAACTCGCCAAACCGATGTTTAGCAGGGAGATTGGTATGCTTCAAAGTAAACTTGTCAGAGAATCACTAGCCCACACGTGAACAACTTTAAACATAGTTGCGAACTAGACACCACGTCGATCTCATAAGCTGCGATAAATGTTGGATGCTAAAAGGTTAATCGAAACTGGCATCCTTGTGTACTAGTCGTTTTCTCAATTTACAATCAACCTATCGAAGTGGACATCTCGACAACTCTGTTTGTGTTGATATATTTACTTTTAATAGTGTCTATGCCATGGGACTCATTGCCCATCGCATTATATCCTTCAGTACTTGTCAACTTTATTTCCATCTGCCCAAATCAGCTTTTTCTGTCTCGTCTGCTGGGTCCTTTGAATGGCGGCGGCCTGCTGATTGACAGCTTTTCTCCTCCGGCTATTTCATCAGCCACTCTGCATCGGGACGCGTTACCCAGTTTGGCCCAGTGCATCGCTGAGCTCTTGGCCGAATTGCCCACTTCACCTATGGCCAAAATCGTGCCTGGCTCAGTGAGCTCGGTGAATGTGGCAGTGGATCGTCTGATCGCGGCAGTCCAAGTGAGTGACTCAACATACTGGTCGATTTGCTGTTCTGTTTCATGTGTTTCATATCGGTGAACAGGAAGTAAGGGGAGTAAATATGGTGTTTCAAAAGTGGAGTGAGTGGTCGAAACATTGTCCCACTCACTGCACCATACCGCTTGTTCGCCATCTTGTCTTTCTTGTGTTAATCGAGCTAGATATCCACGTTTGTTTTTACCATTCCAGAATTCGAACTCCTCATCTGCTGAAGTCTTTCTGGATCTGCTTATCCTTGGTGAACTGGGTCGCAAACTGTAGGTCTTCGCTGTTTTGAAGTTGTGGACTTCGTCATGTTGTGTGGGCTTCTGACGTTCGATGTTTCGTGCTGTGTGGTTTAATGACTTTTTATTCATTCATGAATTGTATTGTAGGCGTTCTCCTATAAATAGCATTAAACTGTTGTTTAGGTCCTGCCGAAATCCTTCAGTGCGTCTTCGGTGACGTTTCTCGTCTGTGCATCAGGCTAGTGTCTGCTCGTGAACTCGGTATTTATAGGCTGTGGTGACGGTGGTGCTCCGTGAGTTGACGGCGCGTTGTACGGCGATGGTATTTCTTTATGTTTTTTTCATCATCGTTGCATTCGTCGTGCGACTTCCATTCGCTTAGACTACCTGGTCATCAAATCAGAGATGCGTCTGTTTTGCTCTGACCCTGCTTTCTCTCACCTTATCTATAAAGTATCTGTCGCGTCCACCACGCTGATTATGTCACATGTTGCATGTACCTAGCGACTGTTTGCCTCAAGGTACACTGTTTGATCATACGTGTAGAGGGAGATGCTGAGGATCTGTCAGGTACTAGTTAGTCAACACGGTATCAACAGACGGCTGTACCCATTCCGAGTCTCCTCCTCTGTTAGAATTAAGTCGCGCGGGAGGATAATCGGAAAATGTCTCTCCATGCTGTTCTTGGTGAGCCGCATTCACCAATTGAGTATACAATGTATGAGCTGATTACCCAACTGCGTATGATCCACCCTTTGCTGAATAACGAACGACGCAACGTGCATGCTAATTTACTAGTAGATGTTTGTACGGTCGTGACAATTTTTGTGCTTGTAAACGGCTTTCTGTAAGTGTGTGTGAACTTGTTCTTTCAGTCTACCTCTTAGGGGTTATCTCTGTTTCTTCCTCTATTCCAGTGATCTGAGCAATCGTCTGGATTTGCGCGAAATTTTCCTCTCTTGTCTCTCCGCTCAAACTTTTGTTCCATTGTCTGAGGACCAGTCAGCCAGTCCACGTTCCGCCACAACCGGCAGCACTCTAGCTGAACAAGTCAAGCCAGCAGCGGCGTTGGGCCTCGGTCGATTGGTTGTCGGTCAGCCGGAAACGCTCCTACCGTTTCTTGTTGACCGGATTTCTGAGGTTGCTACGGGATACCTGGGTGGTGGTGGCTGCGCCGGCTCTCCTGCATCTATGCTAACCGCTCGATCAGGTCCACAGCAGCAACAACATCTCTATCATCTGCTGCAAGCTCTCAAAGAGGTAGGCAGTGTCGATCCGGCTGCTTCCATATTGTTTGTGTATACAAGCAAGTGGAAACACATTTAGCCCATTCATTATGTGGGTCTGTGAGCTTTGTAAATTTTTCACATTGTTATTGCCGCAGTTGGTTATTCCCGTAGCAAACCTAGGTTTGTTTGTGCTCAACAGTCCGGGCAACGTAAATGATTTTTGGTACAGAAGCAGTTTATCGGTCATTGTGACCAGTTGTGGAAAGGTATGTGTGGATGCCCACACACTTGATAGTTTTCATTTTACAACGTGCACACTGTTTAAGCTGTGTTTCCTTCTTCCATAATCGCATGTTCAACTCTCGTCCATTTAGGATCTATGGGTCTGTTGAGTAACATGATAAAGTCCAACTCATACGTGACTTCACACAAATATCGAACCGAGTTTTTTTCTTTCTCTCCTTATTTTTGAAACATATAAATAGAGTTACATGGAATGTTGTGTGCGGAACCCTTCCGATTGCTCTCATCGGTTATGTTACAGTAACTACGATAAACAGACGTGCATAAGTGAATCGTCGATTAAACTGGGACGTTAATAGATAAGTCGAGGTTCAACAAGACTGCTGTATGATCTAACATTTACATTTTAAACAAATCGGTTGAAGTACTGTCAGTGCTGATAATATCGATCTTGCAACGACAAAAAATCGAATATGTGAATGTCAATGGTATGCCTTGGCGATATTTTTATCAAGATGTATACAGTACCTGGGGAAAAATAGTAAAGAAAACCCTCATAAACAAACATTGGAGATAATCTTGGATTGTGACTGAACTTCATTACTGTCACTTCGTAACATCATGGTGGTGTTCCGTTAACTACCTTTCGGCTTTGTGCACAAGAATGAGATTTATGGCTCCGTATATCGCAACTGCTGCAGTGAAAAGCAGATTGTGCTTATCGGATGGCATTCCCCACTCGATTAATTTGCACTTCCAGTTGTTGTATAGTTGAAACTCGTGCGACGCCAGTTCTGCTCGTCCAAGATAGTCAATGGTGAGAAATGTACTCAGCACAGCATGTTTTGTGGTCAAACTGACCCTTATTGGATATCTGCATTGATGATAATGAGGTGTTCTTGACATTTAACTACCCCTAATTGATTCGATGGATTTTCAGTGGTTTTCGATTGCCAGTTTGTACAGGTAACATGATCTTTGTGACAACCATTGTATGATACATGACCACAGATTAGTGTCCTCATTCGGCCTCCGGATCTTGTGGACGGTAGCGTCATACTAAAGTGTGTTTGACACCGTGGTTCGCTTTTGTTGAACCCACTTAGTTACTACATCTGACTCGTGAAGTCGTTCAGCGCAGCAAAACGACGAATTGTTTAGTATTCACAAGCTGTATAGGAGCCATCTAAACATATATAGATAGGTAATTGTATTTACCCGTCGGTAAGTGTGATTGTTCCGAAAACATGCCACTAGCCTACTTTGTTATCACTAAACATATCCTATAATTCCTTGGTAAATATACAGGCACACAGGGTCTCACAAAGAGTAGGTGTTGAACGTGTTCCACGTAGAACGCTTTAGCTGCACATTTCTTCAAAGGAGCTGTGGTTTCTAGAGTGCTTCGTATCCTAATAACACATTGTTGGCGTTTGTGAACAGTATGACCCATGATTCTCCATTTTTGGTGTGCAGCTCTTCCAATAATTTCAGAGTATATGGACAGGCTGTTTCTGTCGGTCCGCCTGTGCATTTAAGCTTGTCTTACAGGAGTTCGCACGAAGCCGTTCTTCTTCTGTCTGTTTGCTCCTTTTCACGGTTATTTCATTGTAATGGTTGTCACATCGAATTTTACATTGGCTCTTACCTCCTCTCTGTGTTTCACAGGTTTTAATTAATCTTGCTGGATTTAACACAACAAACGCACTGAGAACACATTTGGATGCAATTTGGTAAGTCCTTTGTCATTCGGTCATTTTCCCCCACTCTGGTTCTTTCTTCAGCTCTTGGGTAACCCGTGCAATAGTTTTCCAACCCTCCTCCATTCGTGTGGTAAGGATGTGTGGATCTTCACGCTGGCGCTTATCCGTTGCGGGACTTTATCCTGCTCATCCACTGTTTGATTATCGTTGCTTCTCCGCTCTCAGGCTGAGAAAGGTGGTGCTCCGTTACCATATTTAGTACAATTTGTTGTCCATACACACCAAACCATGTTCTTGGGCAGTGATGTCTCCGTGATTTCTAGAATTCGTGTCCGTCTCATTGAGTGAAATTGCCGTATGTTATTTGTTATGTTGCCCGTTAACCTTGATATGATCACACCTCATTAAATGCACCACCCACGTTCCGGCACTGTTTGGGGAGCAATCATCAATTCGTGTAAAATACAGTGTACATTTTTCTTCCAGGTTGTAGCCTTAACCTTTACAATTGCCAGAAGTATACCGTAATCTTTTTAGTATAGTTTGCTTGATACCGATCCGTGCAACGCATAGATACTCCACCGTTTTTTTATGTTTGAGTGAAATACTAGTGTGCATATAATGCTAATCTTTTCTGGTTTCAGTGCTCCATTTTCCTCACTAATATTATTTCTTCCCTTGATCCACAACATTTTGTCTCCTCTACTTTGAGTTCTTGCATCCGCACTTCTACAATTTCTTTTCTCGCGATATTGGCCCGTACGTAACAATATTTGTAAAGTATGTGTTTGTAAAATATACACGTTACAACAATCGTCAACAGTGTCGCTAGCTGTGGAGCTCGCTGCTCAAGTCTACTGACAATCGAATGTACCACCGTCCCCATTCTCATTACCCTAGATGCTGTCATTCTCGCGAATCTCGTTACGAATATTTCCTGTCGGCACCATGCTTGTTTGAGAGCGGACGCCGGCTCAACTCATCATCACTCTCCTAGCAATCTCACTGCAGCAAAAACTGACAATTCTCGCACCGGTTTTTGGTTCAGTATATTGTCAAGCGACTGAATGAGTGCTCCTAATCTGTCACCTCGTTAATTAAATCGGCTTATTGTTTATGACCCAGCTACCGGCGCATGCTGGGCCGGCCAACTGTGGATGCTTCTAATCGTGACTGGTTAACGCTTGTCCTTTTTATTCACCATCCGATTTGTTTCGTGTTTCTGTTGCACGACGGTCAACTGGTCAACTCATTCATACTGTGTGAGTTGTTATGATATAACAGAAACGTTTTTGCCCCTGTTTTAGAGTGATCTATTTGTGATGGAACACTAGTAAATACGTTCGTGTTTTTGTACAAAAGTCTGTCTAGTGACACGATTAGGACAAGTCGGTTTGCGCGTGTTTCGCTGATTTGTGTATCCTGAGGTGACATCACCGAGTTTTGACTATATTGGTTTGTAGTAATACAGTTAACGAATTGATTGGGTTCAATATATGACCAGTCGTTTGGATGTGCTTCGCAATCAGAGATGGTGGCAGGTTGTGTTGGTTTTTGTCAACTATACTGATACCTTCCTCCACCGAAATGATCAGCCACTTGCGGATATATTCAGATATTCAGTGAAGGATGCATCGTTCCGTTTTGCCTATGTATGTGTAATTGCAGCTGCAAACAAACTGATGGACAGTATGAGAGGCAGAATGGTTAGATGAACAACATGTGACTTTACTCAGACTTATTCCCCAGGGTAACTGTAAGAAGCACGGTTTAGCTGTAGTTGACAGTCACGAAGACTAGTAAAATAAATACATTGACAAGACCAAGTGGATCTACGGCAAACAACGACGCCAATATCACATAACTCTCGAGTGAGTCAGACGCCTAAAAAAGCTAGGCTACCACCGGGTTGTATTTTACACGTGAGAGTCAAATAAAGGTGGACAGGATTCATGACATCATACAACATGATTAGTAAACATCAAAATTCCATTAACATAGCGTCCGTAATTTGCAGTTAAATCGGTATGCCTTGCCAGTATTCTTTCTATCGGTCCTAGAAAAATATGCGCAAGTGTTGGGCTAAGAGGACGACCGTTCATGGCTATCCCATCAACATACTTGAAATCAGATCCTTCAAATACAAATCGTGTTTTCAGTGCATAAAGGAAGAAAGTCTCTAGGATATTCAAGAAAAATTGGGATGGGAAGGTTCCCCAACGGAATAAAATCGCATGAAAAATCGAAGGTTTCACGTAAGGGAACATTCAGAAAGGTGATTCAACGTCTATGGGGAACATTGTTGTTGTAACCACGGGAACATTTTTCAAGGTGTTTACCAGGTCAGAAATATTGTTGACACAGTGTGATGTTAACATTTTGCACGCTGGGTCGTGTAGTTCCACAGGCTAACCTTGTGATAGAGAGAGTGGTACGTGATCGATATTTATCGCAAAAGGACATCGTTTGTATGTTTCAGAATATCTTCTCATACAAGATGTTTGAGTCCCGATTGGTTTAAATTGCTTGTGGAGTGCCATATGTAGCAGCCGTGTAATATTTGTGATTTTGTGCAACCTTTCAATCAGCCGGTTACTTTCTGACGTGCTATTTGTTTCAAATTTACAGTGTTCCCCAGAATTATGTTCGTTTTATTCAACTCCTCGTGGTTTGCACAATGTAGATGCCGGAAATCTTATCCGGCTTAAGAAAGAGGACGTCCTTCATGTCTTCTAGTAGTCTGACAGCTTGATATTGTTCAGACGGATCAATATCGAGATAAATTAAGACGCTCCATCAGTCTGTGTTTCCTTGAATCACCTGGCATTTTCTGAGGTTCTGGTAAACGCATTGGGTTGATCGGAAAGGTTTTCCAACTGAGCCCGTTTCCGCAACTTGTTGATGTATTTCGAGAGTGTCTTGTACTTCAACCCTAACGACGGCATTTTCATTTGCTCTTTCGTGAGTGTAGTGTTTACCAATTTATAGACATAGTAGTCCGGATCTGTTGGAAACACAAACGAGCCAATTGGTCGAGTTAAACTATGGCGAAAGAGTTCCATAGTGCAAGCTATGCTTTTACGACATCTATCCGCACCAATATTTTCAAATCTAGTGTAACAAATGAAGAGCAGATTCTTTAGATTAACAGCAAAACGCTATTGAGTTTCGATGAACCTGTCTAGTTATTCGGCAGAAGGGTCCAACTGCGATGTAGCCAATTGCACAAGGTTATCCACGACTGTTTCTAACTTTTAAGAGGAAATATGAACTGTTGGGGAAAACAATCAGATTGAACTCACTCTTTATAAAACCCAACACGAATCCGACCAACGGTAACCTTGCATCTTAGCAGCAAGAAACGTTCAGTTACCAACGTTTATTTGGCAGAAGGTCTTTGTTTTTAAAATGTGAAAAACTGGGTCCCTTTTATCCAGTTCATCAAGACAGAAGAAGGACGTATTTTGGTTAGTACCATTTCATGCTAAATCCTCTGCCTAATTTTCTTGTATGCCACCACTCTGCTACATCCTATACTCAATGGTCGTCAACCAAGACTCCTGTAGTCCGTGTTTGTTTCTGGGTGACTTAGTTGTTGTCATAGCTGGAGCCTCATATTCCCAAAGACCACATTGGGACATCTAGGCCCCATAAGCAGTTTGAAGAACGAAAGTAGTAACGCCATACCTTGTGCCGTGACGAATTTCACTTCATACAGCAAATGATTAAAGTTATTCAGTTGCACCCGAACCATAACAAAATGACGACTGCTTGTCATTCTGATTTATTTTGCTTGTTTGTCGTGGCTCATATTGCTTAAATGTGTTATGCAATTGTAAAGATACAGCGTATTCTTCCGCTCTTCTAATTATTCAATATTTTCATCTTTGATCTAACAAAATATTACGTGTCTAAACGTTCATCTGCTTGATAACCATAATAACGATATTTCTACTCTCAACTAGTGCATTCGTTTTTGTCTGCATCTCTGACACTCTTCACGTTCTCATTAACAACTATCCCTATCGCGCCAGGTCACTTTTAATCGCTAGTTCTGGTCTGCCGGAGGAAGGCACTCGTAGTATCGTCGCCGAATGTTTGGGTCGCCTGATTCTCGTCTCACCTCGCCAACTTATCAACCGGTTACGCCAACAGGTGAGTTGCCTGTACCGCACGGCCATGAATGAATCCTCTCTGATTGTATCGGCTATCTAGGCAATTGGTACTGTCACCATATATTTTTGCTGAATCAAGCATGCATTACTGCTTATCGAAACCCAGGATCATTGTCTACATGCCACCGCCTGTCCAAGGTGGTTTTGATCAATGAATGGTTACATCGTGTCGTTCAATCTCGTGTATTCACAAGGATCATCATTCACTTTATATCTCACAGTCCATATCTCCCTTATGGTTACTGAAACTGGTATTGATTTGGTAAGCTACATGTAGTTCGAGCCGTTACTTTTGCTGTATAACAGGCAGGTTCGTTTATGAGTAGTATAGTGCGTACACTCGGTAATACGAAAAATGTATGTCCCTTATTACCCGCGATACCCTTCTAATTCTGTGCTGCTTCACTCATCGTTTGTGATACCTCACACTCAGCAGACCTTAACATCGATCTGCACTCCAGAGGTTATTTTCAAACCAGTAGTGCAGAGAACAAGTAAGTGAACCCAAAACGAATCCGGTAACATTTTGCACCGGCAAGTTCCGATTTTCGCCTCCTTCAAGGGCAAACTGTTTCAGTAGGCGTGCTGTCTGACCAACCATCTGAACCTTGGTTTACTTGGGCTAGACTGGATCGATGGTTTTGAACTGGTGTGACATTCGTTGAATGAAGTGTCACAGTATCTCTGTTGTTGATGGTCGCTATGAGGTTCCACTCGAAACACCTGCTCAACATGTCCATGACTACCGACAGAAGTTTGTAGCGGTCTCCCAGGACAGCCTCAGTTGTTGCACGACGACACAACCTTCCATCTGCCTGAGGCCCGTTGCGAATTATGTTTACCGACCCACATGAAAAGTTTTCCGTGCTGCATTAACCACTGGGTTGCCCAGTGTAAGTCGGATTTCTTCACCCCGGCAATTACTCTGAGAGTGGGATACATCGATCGTCGTCTTGACAGAATCATGCGAGAATGTGCACATCTGTGTTAATATCTCCATTGGTCTTATCGTGTTATCCATTGATCTTCATCATCCCTTCCATCCCTTTCCTTGCCAAACTGGACTGCAATTTGAAGACGTCCCTTACTCCAAGCAGTTAACGATCAATACCCACTGTAGACATTTCTGATACACACCTTCACCATTTAGTGCTTGGATTACGCCTGCACTCTTCCAACAAATAAACACGATTTTGACAAACGTCCGATATTTCTGCACGTGATGTTCACAACCAGACTTTCAGGTGACCTCCGCGATACCCACAGAGGGCGTAGGTGCCTTGATGTTGTATGTTTGAATGTGGACGTAGCTATTTTCAGTAATTAGGTCTATTCCCCTCCCCTTCTTTCTTCCCATGTAGGGTTTTTTCCTTCGTGGTTGTGCGGCAGTTAAGCACCAGTGTGAACCACTGATGTATTGCTGTCTATGATGATGACCCAAGGAAACGTTCTTCTTAATGGAATAAGAGTTATACCGATGAGTCTGCGGTTCAGTGTGACTTGTCAACTCTATACCGGACGTGCGGGAGTTAACACAACGAAGTTATTGGCATGTAGTTGTGTTTAGTGACTGGGGACGAACTAAAAGTAGACCAATTGGTGCGCTCTTGTCTCAGTTCTGCGGTGACTGACAGAAGAGGCTAGTTTATTCCGTCGGCGTTCGCGGACTTTCACAAACAGAACAGTGTCCCCCACTTCCTTTCGCCACCCTTCTATCCGTACTTCATTAAGGAATATTTGCGTTTTACCGACAAGTTCAAAAGTGCCTTTTAGGAAACTCGTGGATAAGGACCTACCGCAGACATGTTGGAGACGTTTCTGATGTACTGCCGGGTAATACCCTATCCACAAACATCAGGCGTCCCCAGCAGAATGCAACAGCAGTCGCAATATTCGACTACCGTTTGGCCGTCTTTGGCGGCCGGCAATCACAACGGGTATCAGAAGCAAGACTGTGGAAGAGCAGTTTAGTTGGTACCACAAGTCGAAACCTCGATGTTTTCTCTGTTGTTCTATCTTACTGTGTCGTAATTCGTGGGTAATGCACAATTCGTTTGGGCTTATACTATTCAACCATGACTCGTTCGATGTGTCGATCGTTACCCGCATGACTATTATTTCACTACCACTAATCTTCTATATTTTTTTCTTGGTAGATATAGGTGGGCATCCCCGCCTGTGTATAACAGTAATTTCGAAATAGTGGTGCCCGATGTGTTTGCAAATTCAGTAGCAGCTTTTTCTCCCTGGCGTCTAATCGAGTTGATTTTTTTTTTCACGCCATACTAGACATACTGCATGCGCTGTGAAAAGCTGGTTTCTGATTATCTCACTGAACCTTATGCATATATTGCGACTAGTCTAAAAAACTTGTCTCCGACTAGAAGCTACCTGGAAACTTGCCTAAAACCCACTTTTGTTCCTCATTCTTATCACTAATAAGTAGTGGAAGATTTGACTCATATGAATTAAGCATCACTAACAATTGATCGAATTGCTCGCATTCACGTAAATCTTTCAGCCGGCCGAGTGTCAGCAGTCCATGTACTTGCCACTACCGGGATTTGAACTCCCACCTCGTCCCCCTGAGACAACCACGGTAATCACTGCAACAGTAACTCCACATTACCCTTGACCAACTACCATATCTAGTTTCCCTGCCACAAGTAACTGACATCTTCGAGAGGAAATACACTCACTTAATCATTTTTTCACAAGACTCTCAAAATGCGTTTATTATGAACCATTCCATAGTTTTTGAATGCTGAAAACTTCGTATTTTTTCAATTGTTCTTATTTCGGTACATCATCATCGTCATGTAGCTTAACTCACCGGAAGCCAGTTCTTCTCCCTTGGTTCGGTGCACTCTGGTCTCTGCCGTCAAGTTCATCCTGATTGTCACCGATTTGGATGCTACCGCACAAGCCCAATTGATCGGACAAACACGGTTGGAACACATGGATTGGCCTAGTGGACAAGGCACTATCCCACTGTCAAGTGATCCCTCGGTTTCCACCACTGTGACATCCGAGGCATTTTCCACAGTCCTAACGGAAGTAGACACCGTGCTGCGGTCGGATCCACCGGCACAGCCGCTATTGGATTTTCTCAGTCGTTTGGCTGATCCAGATATACTTGTACGACGGGCTACATTGAGCGTTCTGAACACCGCGGTACACCATCGTCCTAGTCTAGTGCGCCCGTTACTAAACGTGCCAATAGACGCAGCTGATCCCCATTCGCCTACAGTACTGAAGCTCCTCTATGCGGAGACAGCCGTTCGTCCAGAATTGATTCGCGAGGTGGAAATGGGACCTTTCAAGCACAAAGAAGATGATGGACTTGACTTGAGAAAGGTAGCTCAATCAGGTTTTATTTGCACTCTGTACTAAGTCTTTTCCTGTCCCTCTCTTTATTGTTTCGTTTGTACTAAACCTCATTACAACGACCTGTTCTACAGCACCTTGACAACAACTTGGAAAACGCCGCTTCGAATGGACTTTTCGATGTGCAAATTAGGTTGTCTGTATTAAATTTGTGAATCAGTTCGAGTTTGAATGGTTGCTATTCGCGACAGAGTCAGTGAGTGGAGAAAATATTTGGTTTGGTGGGAGGATACTAAGCCTCTGCCATTTTAGTCCGTTTCACCATTTATTATGCTCATGGTAGAGTAGCCGGGAACTTGGTTTGTAAGCTTCCTATGAAGTTCGCAGTAGGTGGTGCGAGACGGTCATTCGTCCAATTATAATAGTTATAAACCTGACCAGAAGGTACCATGGCTCGGTCCGCCTCCCGCGGAAAAGGTTGTATGTAGTGTGCTGTCACGATGGCCCGATCCCGCTAGTCATTTGTTTGGACTCCTAATGTAGCTCGAGGATTTCTGTGGTTGGTTAGATCTCAATTACTTCAAGCTGGATGATTATGCTATGTTGAGGTTGACGCCCTTTCACCCCAATAGCACGGTTGCGGTTTTAATCCTTGGTTGTTTCCCTTACTTCTTCCTTCCCGATTTTGGTCAGCCTCTTTCACAACGACCGCCCTATGGTGCAGAAGCTGAAAACCTTATTTGCTGTTTCTTATGCCGATTGAGACAAATCTTTGTAGCGCAAACGTTCTTACAGCCGGGCCATCGACCTCACCCGTCACTGCGATTGTGTATATCTATGTAGATGTAAACAGAATTTTATTGGCTCGATCTATGTCTCCCTCTGAGCAGACAACTTACGTTTGCCCTTCACACCTTCCGACTTATGTGCTGGTAGTATTGATATTTTCAGCATCAGTAATGCATCGGCAGTGTAAAACCAGGTAGGACGAACTGCACTCTAGCGACTTACCATCATTATTTTCTGCTGTGGATTGCACCTCTGGTGCAGGCCGCTCTACCTGGTATATATATATATATATATATATATATATATATATATTGTCGGGAGATATGATGCTTTGAAGCACACATTCGCCTTGTGTACGCGTTGCATATATGATATAATCAGTTTAGACGGTGCCAGGAATGGGAATTGAGTGAAACCGCAAGATTGGGCTACCAATTGATGGCTTCCCTAGTCGTTAATTGTACAGTTAAGCAGCGTCAGATTCGATTTAACCCTAATTTAAGACTGCACTTTAACCTCACGTAAACTTACGTCTTTGCAAAACCATCTGATACCATATTCTAGGTCTCCTTTGAAATATGAACTTATCTGTTATCTTCAGTGAGCTTGTCAGGATAGTTGCTTGAGCGCACTGTATCCCGCCGTAGACTCGCTATTCCTCTTGAGGTTTCAATCGTACATATGTTTCGAGTTCTGTTGAATAATCTTCGGTGAGAAATTCAACAAGTTGAGACACCATCCAGGCCACATTAATTTCCGGCATACTACATGTATTATCGTTCTATCAGGGTTTTTTTTATCGTTACTACAGCGAAGACTGCCAGTAAACTGTCGTTCTGATGTCCACAGATGAATTGAGCTAAACTTACGCAAAATATCTTCACGTTGCTCGTAGTCTTTAGTAACTATTTGCTGTATACACCCATAGAATTGGGATCTGCTCTATTGACATCATGACATGTTCGATACTCCCATAGGAATTTGTTTAGTTACAATGGTTTGGCTAAGAATATAATCGCAAGGTTGTGCATTAGATGTAACACATTCATTCATCTTGTTATGCGCTCACTTGTTCAATGAACCCTAGAGAAATTGTTTCAGGACTGACTAACTATTCCTGCTAGATAAGAAATCGCTGAGGAACTGTGCGCTTGGATACGAACCTATGAGGGTTTATAGGTAAATTGCGTGGCAGGATTGAACAATGGTTGGGATAAGTCTGAAAATAGGATGATTTCTAACGGGAATGGTTTTGTCAACAAACTGTTCAGGTGCAATTCAATGTAATGATGACCAAATATTTGCATGTGATCTCATTACATAGGGCCAGAAACTTCATGGATTTGTTTAAGAGCTTGAGATCCAGGGAACTGTTTAATAAATGGAAAGTATGCTAAAGTTCACAAATCTTACCGTTAGGTGAAAGCTTGAAAATGATCTCATGCAAAGTGAGCCTCTTGAATTTTATGAAAACGCCGTTAACATGGAGAGAGAAAGAGAACTGCATATTTGTGGTATAAAGTATTTGAATGGTGACTGTTGGAACACTGTCAGTGTTGCAGAGGTGCGGGCTGTCAGGCATATTTTGAAGGAGTGCTTTTTAAAAATTAGAGTTATCAGTGCAATCCTCAGTTGGGAAAGTGAATCGATTAGCACGAATATAGAGCGTTTCTCATGAACAACAAGTATCAAAGCAGAAACTAAGGTGAGGTGTCAGATGTCCTCAACACAGGGATGGAACCGGATCAGAGAATGATCCAAGGTTTTCAGGGGCAACCATTTATTGGAGGCACTGCAGTTCTGTTTGATGGTGTCCACGTCGTAGTTTACGATCATATCTGTTGACACATTACGAGTCGCTCTGCCGTAATTTGGTAGCATCCTAACGGTGCATGTCGGAAAACTGGAGACAGAAACCATGTATCCGATCTAGTCTCTATTCTTTTTTGGAATTCGGCGGCTTTTCCCCCATGTCCGAGATGACACCGCCAGATGTTACGTAAGTATTAGTCACCAAGATTAAACGATACCCAGTTACAACTCTTGGTTTACATTCGATGGACACGCAGTTCACACATCAGGATATGTTCTCGAATAGATTGTGGTGTGCCAGTTTTCATTTACACAGATTATCACATCATCTCCATTTCGGCGGCTGTCCACACGATTTGAACGACATAGTGCAATGACTTCAACTGATATGGCGACATTTGCTTTTCCAAGTATCCATACTTCTTTCAACATAACCAATCCCAATTGTGTATATTGAGAAGCATGAGTGAGATCAGGGAGTTTGTTTTCTGACGAGCAAACCTTTCCATTGACTAACTAAGAATAGTCATTTTGCTCGCATTTCGTTTCCGAAAATCAGCATTCTAACCACCAAGGTGTTTTCTAACACCGCAACGTTGGTTTGTCTCTGATACAATTAGGGGAACTGAACACCTAGCTTGGGAATACATAACAATTTAAAAAAGACCGGGTGAGTATCTCTACACAACGTTAGTAAACTGAAGTCTAAATGGCTTGCTGAATTCTGTGGTAGTCAGTGTATGGCCAGTTTATGGGCTCCGCTAAAATATCAGTAGTTGAAGATTTGGTTAATTGTCTGTTAGACACCACTCAGCTTCAGTCACAACCTTCACACTGTATTAAAATCTCCGGCGAACCCGGTAGTGAAACTGACGCTCGTGACGCTCCCGTTCCCAGTGAGCGCGCTGAAACGTGTAGCTAACTGAAAATATAAAAGATTTTCCGTGTTTATGCATCTCTGAATTCGTATCACACACATAATGCGACGAACGAAAATCTGGTTACTGAATTCTTTCTCTTTAGTTGTACAACTCAACTACGGGCATAGTTTTTCACACCGTCATACGCTTTTGCTGTTGCTGTCCTTGTTACACTGCGACGCTATGCTCTTCCTCTGAGCTTTGCTTTGCATCTTGTATATGTTTCCTTGCCACCTGCCTGTGTCTGGACAACAGTACGCATTCGAGTGCATGTCTACATTATTGGAGACGTGTTTGGACAAACTGGTCGTCGCCGAGTTCTTGGAACCGCTCATCGAGGGACTCAAAGATCACACGGACATTAAACTTCTTTCTTATCAAATGTTGCAGCAGATATCCTGTATTCGACCGCTGGAAATATCCGCTAGTGAGTTGTTCCTCTTTTTTCACCAGTATGTTTTTTGTATGGACTTATTCATGGCTCTCCACAGCACGGACCCTGGCTGACAAGCAAATCTAATACTAGCTTATACAAAACTACCTGAAAGCACGAAACAAAATTAGCTGTTTGGCCCACTAAAATTTGCGATGTAGAGAGTCGTTTATTAGATCACTATGAACTTATTATCATCGATAGTAACACGTCAGGTTTATACTGGTACGCAGCCACCGTACAACCATACAGAAGCTCTTATTTTAGTACGGAAGGGAAAGATAGAACCTATTTCATAAACCCCCTTATATCTAATCCCTTACATTTCGTACTACTTACACCTTGCACGGAAACAAGCAACCAACTTGCTGGGATTTCCATTGCTCCGTTTCATCAATTGTCTTTACTCCGCTGATGATTCAGGTACATGACTTTAGCGTTCCTTCTAGGTTTAGTGAGTCTTGGGGTTCGCAGCCAAAGAAATGAGTACAATCGACGATGGTTAACTTATTGGGAACAACCTTTACTTAACCAAAATAGGTCATCGTTTGCTCAGTCAATACCTTATTCCAGCCAGCTGAAGTGACGACAACGTGTGCTCGACATGACACACAGTTGGGGGCTACTTCTACACGTGCTTGTTTGCAATCCGCAACGACGACGGAAACACCAGACAGATCACTCCGAATACCAGTCCAACTGATCGTCTGCGCCGTTACTTCAGTCCTTACTTTCATGTGAGTATTCTCTTTCCAATGGGGGTCAAATCTCCTGAGATATTGGATCTGGTAGTGTTGTCACAAGGTGTCCGGCCGTTTTCAAAGATGAGCGCTTCGCTCCAATCTGGGAGCTGATGTGTTTTGTTTTGAAAATTTTAGAACGCCGAAATCATTTTAACTGATTGGGCTCTGTCACGCTAATCTGTATCGTCAAGAGAGATCTTCGTAACTTGTGCAAGAGATCAGTCTGGTTTCAACCGCATCGAAAACACCTGTTGTTGTGCTCCTTTTTCAGGCTGATCTCAATGCTAGAAAAGAAAACCAAGTGTTATTTTGGTTGTGGCTGCATTGTTCGGCTTTTTACATTCTGCTAGTTTTTGATACACAACCTTATCTACATTTAGTCGGTACTCTGTCTCTTTCACTGGTTGAAGAGTTTTCGACCTAATTAATGGACAGCATTCCGAGCTTATATCGCGAATAAAGATGTGTGTGATAGCCATGTCAATATTTTGAAAGGTATTCACTACCACACCTCGGATCTAATAAGGGCACACGGTTAATTGTCAGCATGTCTTGGCGTCACATCCTCATTAAAGACAGCAGCACATCAGTCGTTCTCGCTGATGCTTAATTGTCATACAATCACACAGAAAAAGCAAGCACTCATCAAGAAAAAAAAAGGGGAAAAAAGAGGCGCCCAACTACTGAAAGCAACCATGACTATACGGCATTCTGATGAGCTCCTGGGCTGACTGTTAACCCAGTAACCAACCTTCCAGCCCTACACTGTTCTGATTTGGTTGCCGTGGCTTGTTCTGTTAATCACATCAGTTCGTTGTTTTGGTGTTTATTTTTCCTCAACACGATGTACATTCATCTGCAAGATTCGGAAGAGTTTGTGTCTGTGCCCACCATCGATGGCGCACGTTAGAAGTGGTCAAGGTAGGTAGTTGTGACAACTCTAGGGAATTATCTGATGAGATAAGCAGTCGAACCATCAAACCCTTGGTGACATTTGTCAATTTACGTCATGTGTGACATAGTACTTGTCTTCCATTTAAGGTAGATTACACCATGCCACATTACGCTCAATCGTCGATGGCTATGAACTCCAACCTTTGTTCAAGGATTGTTGGTTTTTGTCGATGGTGTCTTACACGAATGTAGCAGAGTATCACATTAACAGTTCGTCCGTGTGTTTCAACACTAAGCAAGTGTAACATGCAAGTGGGTGTTATCGATTTCGTTATGTGGGCTTCGATGGCTTTTGCAGGTCGAACGAATGTCAGTCCATCGTCCGCCGCACTGTTGATTTTTCGTATGACCGGAGTTAATTTGTAGCGAAAAGGCGTCCAATAGAGCACAATCTTTATTGTTCAACTCGCTAGTTATCATGCTACGCGCGCGCTCGCGTTTATGAGTCAGAATTCCAGTCCACAACATCCTCCAGGTTCCCGCTCACGCGTCGTATGCAGTCTACCTGATTTATGTGTGATCGGCGCCGTCTATCCGGGGGTTTTCTGCCTGCCATTCTTCATCCGTTGGTCCCATTTTTTGACGGATCTTGTACCACTCATTCAACTGACTATTTCACATTTTCTCATGAAATGCTATTCCTTCAAGTGCCACCAGAATTTTAGAAAACCTGTCTATTGTTTCTCATGTCCCTGATCGTAGTTTTTTACGTAGAAAAAGTGTTTCACCATATAGTTAGACGCATATAGGATTTTTGTTCTTCCTTACCCTCTTTTTCGTCACTGCTGCATCGTTTTTCACTTATCTTGCCTATCGCCATTGATCATCTTGTTCATCAGAAATGGATGCTCTAGCTGCGCCTCTGAAAACGGTCCTTCTATCCAAACCTAAGGAGGATTGGGTTAAACAGGAAATGGAAAAAATGCAAGAGCTCAGTCGATGCGCAATCTGTTTGATTGCTCGGTTTAAATCAATTGACGACATTGGTACGTTGATCTGCGTGTGTTTCTTTTCTTTTTCTAATCACGTAATCCTGACTTTATTACCTGTACACGCGTCTTCTTTTCGACAGTTGGCTATTAACATTTGTCAGGTATTCTTCAACAGTCTGCCAGAGCCGTTCTGTACACGTCCGATGAACTGAAGCAGATCGAAACTGGCGTCAGTTGGTTCGTTATAATTAATGCATTACATGTTCTCTTCGACAAACTTTTGAAATTATGAACTTAGTGTCGAATCTCAAGTTTCTCAGACGTTGCCGTTCAGAATACAATAGCGTCTTACTACCCTCAATGTGGGAGCGGCGAGACCTTGTTAAACCTCTCACCGGTTGCCAACTAAGTTTGTATAGGCTCATCGTGGGCCATTTACTTAGTCTATGTGGATTCATATTCTACGATTTTAGCGAACATTGAATTAATTGTCTGGGCAATCGAACTAATAGCGGATTCATAGTTTACTAAAAGTTTTCCTTATTCATTCATACGAACAAGTACGTTCTGTATAATAATAGGTCTTGTTTATTCTGGCTAGAACCACTGAAGGAAAATCGTTGGCTACATACTGAACTCTCTGTGAGTATTGTGAGAGCATTAACTTCTTGACGATATATGGCAGACGATTCGACCGGTGACTTCAACAGCTCAATACTGCGTAACTTGTGTAAGATGATAGTGACATAATTAGTACGCGTTTAGTGGTCGAAATTCGTCGGAAGCATAGGACCGGTTTTATGGTTATTTCCATTCAAGTACGTAATTATGCCACATTTTTCGTCTCTCCCCTCTATAGATACTGTTGGTATGAATCATTTCCTATCCGTTTGGCACGAACTATTAACCGCACATCATATTTCCCATACTGGTAATTACTAGGGGATTTTGGCCATAAACTGAACAGCAATTATAATTGATCGCAACTTTTGCATTCTCATTGAGTTTTCAGCAAGCCCCTTTCACTGCTCGCTAAGTTCACTAGAGCTAGCCAGCAATCCATATCGTTGTCACAGTCTGGACTTGATTTCCGGCTACGCCTTCATGAGGCAGCCATAATAACCATTGTGCCATCAAACGCACATTAAGTACGATCGAAAGCAAACGCTCAATGACATTGGCCCGTGAGCAACCTCGCGTCATCAATTGGGATTAACGAAACAATTACTGTGTTTCCTCCCTAGGTGATTAGGTAATGTGGACATTGTTTGCGAACAAATGTGACTGAACCTTCGCATGTGTGACTTCGATTATGCTTAACGTGAAGTCATCAGAGCATCCATCAACACGGTTGTCTCATGAAAGCACACCCGGATTTCAGACCTCCGTCGTGACAAAGATCTGTATTATTGACGAGTTTTAACACTAGTGAAACTTGAATATAACATTCTTTTCGATAGGGACTGGCTGAATAGTTCATGGGACCGCAAAGGTTGTGATCACTTGAGTGATATTCAGTTCATATCTTTCTTTTTTTACTCACTGTCACATATTCCGAAGTGATCGAATAAACCCCTTTGCCCAGATTACCGCAATTTTTGATTGAACTTGCTAGTGTAGTTGCCGTTTTGCTAGGTATTGTTTTTCCTCGGTAGACTGTTCAACTGGTTTTAAGCTTGTAATCTATCACTGTTCACTTACATACCAGGTTCGATTTGTTTTATACTTTCGATACATTGTTTTATCCTGTATAGATGTTGCTTGTTGACTACATGTATTTGCGTTGTACCTGTAACATGATGTTACCTATCGCTAACTGAGTATGGGATCACTCAGTTTACAGTGTGAAACCGTCATTCTGTGGCTATTGATCTTGCCAAGTTTTGTCTACGTCTTTCAGTTTTTGATCAGTAGGGATCCCTGCTGTATCAGGGGGTTCAGTAAGCAAGACCTCGTTAAATATGTACACGCACAAAATTGCCGACGTTAGACCCGAGGCATATGGAATTACCAAGTTTCATTCGGGACAATCTAACAATATTCTGTCCGCGTGTGACTTGATGCATCGTAGTAGGGTGTACAAAGTTTAACCAGCTTTCGTGGCTATAGCACATCACGCGAGAGCTATCCTCTGTCTGCGTTTTGGTTTCTTTGTAGATTGTATGCTGGCAAACTGACTATTTCAAACCCTACTTACAAAGCGTTTTGTGATGTGCCCAGAATCACAACTTGCTCCTTCTACATCCGGAACCGGGAAGAACTTATAGCGGAATTCCTACCAGTTCGAATCCTTTATCTGGATGTCTTTATCCGAAACTGTTACACATTTACATCATCATGCTTGTAATTAAACGCGCTACCGTCTGTCGCCAGAAGCGTTCACTCACCCAACCACTGTGTTAGAGTATTCAATTGTGTTTGAGTCTCTTTTTATAACTCGAAGTCTTCATGTCCGTCTAGCAGCTCAGCACCGTTGTTGTTAGACCATTTTGCGTTCTATTTCTTGCAGAGCAAATTCATATTTTACGTGCTCACATTTGTGTACATCTTGTTCCGTGGGCATCTTTTTGGACTAAAGTATGTAATTATCCACGTTTGCTCTCACTTATTTCTCAGACAAAAATCGTAGTTACTCGGACTTGGTACGTACCATCGAGGCAGATCCATCTCTGAAAGCCATCTATATGACTGTCTTGGCCAACGGACCGGATTCCAGTCCGGTTGCATATCCACCCTACAGGCGAAATGTCCAGCCGTCAACAGTTACCTATGTGGTCTAATCAGTTTAATCGTCACCAGTCTTTTTCTGATCCCTGTGTGTAGCTGGATATTTGGCATCCGGATTACAACAAACCCAGTGACGAATTTTCCGTTTTCGAGCGCTATCGGTCTATACTATCGCTGTGCGATCTTTCTTCTCTGTTCTGTGCCACGGTTTGCCTTCTGCTGCTTGCTCCTTTTAAACTGCTGTGTTTGCAGTAACAGTGGTTTTCGTATCACTCTCGGTTGAAAAGCTCTTGTTACGACCAGAATTGCCTATCGTTGCAGTCGGTTTTGTAATGGACTGTCTGGTCATTTCTTACATTTAGGTTACTCTCTTCTCCTTCTTCTGTATGTGTGTTAACTTTGTCATCTTTGTTCAGAGTATACATGAATACAACCCACTGATTTGTTCCCTTTTTTATGGATATGCATAGTTTATTGCTTGCATTCCTGTTGCCTAGTTTGTGTTCGCCCCTCTGCAATTGGTTCATGTTCCGTTGTTTGTATCCGTTCGGTACTTTCCCGTAGGTTCCGTTTCGCGCGTTTCAGAATATAGTGTAGAAAGCCACATTGTAGAAAGTCCAACAAATTCTTCCGAAAAAGTTCAATGTCATTTGCACTTTTGACAATCGCTGCAAAATTTGTGAACAAAATTAGATTCTCTGTCGGTAGAGTCCCTATTTCGCGTCGGCTTCAGAGGCAGTTAGTTCGGTTTCATCAGGATGGTACTCAACCCAACTTTGGTGACAGAAGTGCTCAATTTTACATCTGTTAACGTTAAACGACAAGTTGTTATCTACTAATCGTCGGTTAAAATGGTTCATGTCGTGCTGTAAAATTTCCACTTTGTTGGGGCACCGCAACTCGCCAGGTTTGTTTTGTCGATGCGGGAAAATACTGGTTAGTTAACGCTACTTGATAGTTTAAAAACAGTTAGTATGAACTACAGGATACCTAATACTAGCCCTTGCGTGAAGTAGAGTACCAGTCTCATACTCGTCCGTATACGTTGACACTGAACATATATACAACTAATCAATCCTCATGCTATCTACGCAAAGGTTCGTCGACGCCGTTTTCGTGGAGTTTCCGTAGTATACCGGAGTGTTCAACTCTAGAGAACTTTACAGAAGTCAATATTGGTTATATCAGTGGATAATCCTTTGTAAGTGTCTTTCTTCGAAGGACACGAATAATCTTCCGGTTTGTGGCACACAAACCTTTTGAAAGCCACATCACGTCTTTCTGATGTTTAAGATCTGCCACATTAACTCTGAGAAAGTTGCGCAGTACGCTTTTCATTATCTTGAGAGTGCTGAAGAAAAATTGTTGACCGATGATTTGTTCACTCTTCGCGTCCTCTTTCGAAGATAGGTGTAATTGTGAACTGTCTGCGAACTTTCCGTAGGCTTGCGAGTAACAAAGAGCGATTGGAAATTGCCTTTCTGTTAATTCCGTAGCACCGTTTTCAAGATGATCGGAGCTATCCAGTTCGGCTCAGTAGCTTCCAGAATTCACTGGCAAACTGTAACACTGAGATTTGGAAGAATTCGCTTAAGTTATTCGTAAGTTGCTCTTGTTCAGTTGTGCACACTCAACATCAACCAGGGGTATTAGCGGTCTCTACGTTTGTCAGTGCATCCAACAGAAGTTGGAAGTTGTGAAACACATCTCACTTTTGGCGTGTGCTGAAACTTCCCTTTAGGTTCGATCTCATTTCCCGGATAAGATTAGATTGGGAACAGTATTCACCATTTCTTACAGCAGCCTCAGTGTTCTTCACATTGAAATTCACCTTGTTCTAACTGATACCACTTCCATTCTTGTCGTGTGCGCTTAATAAGACGCTTAGTACTATCTTTTTAGGCATCCCGGATTTTTGGTTGCTCATGGACACTTAGTTGGAACGTGCCCGTTAACGGTACCGACGATCTGCTCGATAATCACTTGCCAAATGATGATCCTTGCAAGAGGTGATGGTGGAACTAAATCCTGCCGTGTTGTTTAGCTGTTTCTGCCGCTTTTAAGCTATCTTGTGACATGTACTTTAGGTAGCGTGTGGTCTTTTCCCGTATGAGTAAAATTATATTGTCCTGCGCTCAGTGCCCTGGTGGAACTATGATTTTTAAATTGCCAATTGCATGGGTTTGATTAGTATGGACATAGTCAAGAGCAGATTGTTTTAGACCCGTTCACTACTTAATATCTCTGGACATGTTAAATTAATTGGATTTCATGGCCGCTTCTAAGAGCTTCTCGGAGGAAGAAGAATTCTCAGCGTTCGTTAAATGGTTTGTGAAACTTAGCTCTTGTTAATTGGTGTTCTCCACTCCTAACTTGTGTGATTCAAAGATGGTACTCTGCGCAGAGCGTTGTGCAAGACGGTTGTGTGGGGTGGTTTGTGCTCAGATGGTGATCTGTAGATAACATCATTTAGGCAAATGATGTTTTGGGTGACGATACTCACCTGCTAGACTGAATCAGGATTATCTAGGCTCACTCGGTCCCGAACACATGAACTCTTGTTTTGCGAGCTCAGGTAAAGTGCTACACTACCTCCTTTGTCGATTTTCTTGTCTTTCCGAAACGCGACTCTACCGAGGCTGGACAATTTGCCATCTCATTCTGTTCTTGCACTAAGTGTTCATGATGCCTGTTGTAAGTGAGCTTTGCCGTATGCACAAAGTTAGAAGCTCATCCGTTTCATTGGAGCTTTGAGCGGCATTGATGTGAGAGCGGTGCCAGGAGGCAGTTTCATTGTCTGTTGTGGGTATAGCGGACAAATGTACATCGGGAGATTCAGCCAATTAGAAAACCTAGGCCAGCGTGCTGTAATGTTCATCAAGACGGCAAGAAGACATACATCGCGAGATACGTTTCGTCCATTCTTACCAGTCGATTACATAACATTCAGTCATATGGGTCTAGGGCATGGCGACAAAATTGAAACGAATGAACGTCACATGGGTGCAATCAGGGTAGAGTAAACGGTTTCATTGTTTCGTTGTCATGCCCTAAACCAATATAGCAATATTTTGTGTATTCGACTGATGAGAACAAACGAAAAGCTTTCGTCTCAATGTTTCTCCTCTTGTCGTCTTAGTGAATGGAATAAAGGGGACTCATTGTTTAGTGTTTTAAGACAACCATCATCCATCAGAATAACAACGAGTCAAGGTTTCTTGGGCCCCTTTGCAGAACTCGGTGTGTGCGTAGGGTAGCTTTGAGCGTCTCCAGGTGTGTTTTCGCTTGGTTCTGCAATGGCTTATTACTGTCCGAATGGTACCTAATCCCGGTAGATAACCAAGATCAGACAATTGGGTCGGTTTGTTTGCGCCCCTTTCGTCACTTTTTTTTGATGAGAATGTGATTCGCGGTAGTTGGGGTACACTTACTAAGGTCCCATCATTCCGCAGCTAACTTCAGCACTAGTGAATTCACAGTTGGTGAACGTGAGATATTGCTCTCATCGCCCTCGATGCAATTTTCTTCGAATTGTTCATTCTTCCATGAGGCGTCTCTGAACATTCAGTTACGCAACTGCTTGCTACACAACTTAGACTTCCTTGGTGAATTCGAAGTAAATTCACTGATGTAAACCTATGGTACGTTTTGAAATTTGTTTCATCATAAGACATGCTTTTTAGTCAGTCAGAACAGACTAAACTAGTAACAGTCCATGTTGTAGTCTGGACCCTTGAGCCGTAAGTATACAATTCGCGTTTATGTTGAAGAGTCCCTTCCGCATACCTGCCTGCCCTAGTAAACTTCCCAAGTGAGCCTTGATATCTCACTGGTTTGTATCAAGCTGAGGAGTGGAATGATTATGCAACTAACAACACATCTAAGCAAATGGAATTCTTTGATTTATGTTTTCTTCAAATCTGTACAAATTACAGAGGAAGCTGCACGAAAGTTTAATGCATAACTTTGAACTATCGAGGCAGTACCTTCAGTTATGGTTGATAGGGTAATCCAAGAATCTTAAAGTCTTGGCACACACCGTAAGTTGTCTGTACATTAAGTTTAAAGCACAATTTCAAAGCAAGCGAGCTTTACCAGTTTCGGTAACCGGTCCATATTTGCTGGATGTGTGTAGTTTTATCATTTGGGTTGTTTCCAGTGAGCGTGATGAGCCTTTTTCGGAGTTTAGACTTAGATATCTATTGATTAACGGTTACCGTCATGTTTCACATGATCTAATTAGGCACAGTTATCACAGCTTGTGCTAATTGCTTGTGTCCAGCGTTTTGTGTTCAAAAGCCTGCTTCGTTTGGATTTGACCTTTTTCGCTAATGGAATAATTGAAATCCTAGATACAAATTGGTCGAACTTGCATTTCAGCTTACGCACATGTTGCTATAATGGTCATTGCTTTTGGAAACTATATACTTAACCCGTCTTGAACTTAACAGGTTGAAAATCCCACTCGAGCCGCCGATCGCCGTGACAGTTAAGGAGGAAATCATAAAAGAATTTTTTTTGAAAACAGTGCTCAAGAAACTAGGATTAATTTGAAGAGCTACCACTCCTCTTGATACAGACATGCTGGTAATTGCGGTGCTCTGTTAGCTTTTGAGTTGACCACTTGTTTCGTAACCGGACAAGCAACATTTATCTAAATCCCTACTACTTATTAGTGATCAAGTTACTGCTCAACAAGTTTAATTATTTCTATGAGTTCAACTTGACGAAAAGTCCTAATCATGAGATCATCGATTAGAGTTGACAGGACAGTTGCTGTCTCTTCTCGAGACGACCGGGCAACCTGCGCGTTACTCACAAGTGAATGTGGCTGCGCGTTTCTATGTGATACTTCAGGCTTGACTAATGTGAGGTCAATGGCGTACTAGTCAACCCGGTTGTCTGATGAGTGTGACCAGATTTCGAATGTCGCCTATGGCAACAATATGCGCTCTAACGGGAGCAAAACTAGAGTTCAACGTTCCTTTTCGGAAGAGGCTGCCGAAAAGTTTGTGGGAATGCGAAACCTGCAATCCATTGTCAGTATTGTTGAAATTATATCCATCAAAATCCCCTTTTACTTGTCCGTACTTTCTACTGACTATGTTTAACAGAACAGCCTCGATCTTATGCGGCCGGATCATTTACAGGGTCATTATTGGTCAAGTTGCCTGAACCTAGCGCACACAACCATGGCTGAAATCTACAATGTTAAGGTTATGGATTCGGAACTATTTGAAATCCCTTTGTTCTCTCAAATCTTAATTTTTAATGACGCATGGTCTCGTTATCTTTGTTTGCTTATTTCGAATAATAGTTATCCGTTCTACTTGTGAGGTTTAGCACAACACTAATATGTGTTAACAGGTATGTTTCTACACAACCCTAGACTTGGATGAAATGTTGATAACCGAGCTATGGATCGTTATGTGAAAGCAGTTGCCTTGAAACCGTTGGTGACAGTCTGACATTCGATTTTCGTCCAGCTTTCTCATACCACTTCGCCAGAAAGAAATTAGCGCGGGCTGAGTCAGGTTGCATCCGCTTATTTAAAAAACGCGTTCTGCTTTCATGTATCCGCCATACGTGATGCACCAAACTCGGTGCATCCGAACACCAAACTCAGTGGAACGGTCGAACCAACTGGTCAGACAATATCCGGCCTGAATACAAATGTTTTTCGACCGTATTGGTTAATACGCCGGCGGTCACGGTCAACCGTTGGGCGATCGGAGTGCTCTTTGTTTGAGGGTACCTTTCCTAAACCCCCTTCCTGATACGGAAGACAGCAGTGCCGCAACTATGAAAATAGTTCTGCTGTATGACCATAGGATCGTGCCTCACTACCTAAGCAATCCTACACGGTCAGTAGTGTGAAATACAATTCTATGAGTGTAACTGCTTTTCGTCTGACTGCTCCCCTTTGGCCTGTCTGACAAGCTTGCACCTGGAAGGACCGGAATCCTTGTCAGCACAGCCCGCCGGATCAAAACAGTACACAAGCCCGACCACCTCGCCAAGGTAGCAGTACAGTTCGGGTTGTTATCTCTCAAAGGCCTGATGTAGCTCCGAGTACATCCACTGCGCGCAGCAGCGCTCAGAATGAGACATCAATGTCTTATTCATTGCGACCTCGGGCTAGGCAAGCCCCTCACTGCCAAGTGAATCAGACTCTTCAGTAATTGGCTCCAGGTGGGGTTCCCCAAGAAAACCCCATATCCTGTTGTCTCGCAGGTCAGAGTTTTGAGTCAGAGACTCGGAGTGGGATCCCTCAAGTCAACCCCCTTCCGCGGCATAAACGACCGGGAAGTATCAGAAGTTATCGTTCTCTCGACAGTGACATTACTAACCGATCTCGACTCTCTCCTACTGTTTTAACCCTTATTACTTCTGCCTTCCATATGCCTTCGGGCGATTATTGTTTTCTGAGGCCAAGACAACTGGTAAACATTGGCGCCTTCAATGTCCGCACTCTCCGACAAGTCGGTCAGCAAGCTGCTCTGGCTAGTACTCTCTCAAGTCTGGGTATTGATATGTGCTGTGTGTCAGAGACGCGAGTCTACGATTCTAGCACAGTTATCCATTTGAGCTCACCTCTAGATAACTGTCTATCCAAGCGCTTCTCCCTCAGGGTTTCTGGTGACGCTGAAGCCGAATCTGGCGGTCAAGCTGGAGTGGGAATCGCACTGAGTTCCAGAGCGTAGCAGTGCTTACTGGATTGAATGCTAGTGAACAGCCGCTTGTGTGCTATCAGACTCAATACATCGGTAGAAGTCTGTCGACCCAAATCAGAAAGACGTTGTATATTCATTATATCGGCGTACGCTCCAACGGACAGCTGTTCGGATGCTACCAAGGATGCGTTCTATGACGCCCTCGTTGACCTTCTGAAGAAAACTAAACACTCAGACATCATCATATTAGTGCGCGATTTTAATGCTCAGCTTGGTCGTCTTTCTTCGGATGAAAAGCGGCTGGGAGATATGTTTGGTGTCCGGGCACAACGCACTGATAATGGCGAAAGACTGCTGCAATTGTGCGCATCCCACGGTCTGTATATTTCGAGCACCGCATTCCAACACAGGAAGAAGCACTGTGTTACTTAGAGACCTCCGTGTGATTCCCAACCGTGGACACAGTTGGGTCATATAGCAGTTAGTTACAGGTGGCGTCACTCTGTTAAGGACTGTCGTGTCTTTTGGAGCAACCACCTGGACTCCGACCATGCTGTTGTGCGTGCCCGTTTTGTTTTGTCATTTGCCCAGAGGACATAAGCTCGTAAATGCAAGGAACTTAACTGACATTCGAGCGATGAGGATGTAAAGACCGCTTACCAAATGTCGTTGGTGAACAAGTTGCCCAGTTCGAGTCAGGTGAGAGATCCTAACGAACACTGGGAACAAATCGCCGAAGCTATGAAAGCATGCTGTGAACAGATATGTTCCAAAGAGGCTGTTCGGGTTCGACAGAACTGGATTTCCATCACATCGATAAACCTCATGAACAGGCGTTGCTCGATCCCACCTGGTTCTGAATATGATGACGACCGTCGAGAACTTAAACACAAGCTGACTAAAAGTTTGCTCAAAGACCGTGAGCAACACTTGGTCGAACAATCGCATGAGATGGGAAAAGCCTTTTTATCTGGGAATAGCCGAATGCTTTTTTCCCTGCTCCGTGGTTGTACTGGCCGTCGAGTCGGTGTAAGTGAGACCATATATGAAAAAGATGGTTCACTTATCACCAATCGATCGCGCCGACTTGACAGGTGGGCTGAACATTTTGAAGAACAGTTCAGTTGGCCTCAACTCGGTCTTGTGGACGATGGGACCCGATTGGTCAGTTATTGTATTTCAGACGGTCCTCCGTCGGAAGCAGAAGTGGTTCTGGAGCTCAAGTTATTGAAGCGTAATGAGACTGCTGGTCCAGACCTCCTCCCTCCTTCTCTTTTCAAGGATGGTGGGGAGAGGTTGATATCAGAGCTGACGCGACTCCTCCAGACGATGTGGGATACTCGTGATTGGTGCCTATCAACATTAATTTCCATTTTCAAAAAGGCGGCCCGAAGTCTATGTGACAACCACGGAGGCATCAGTTTGGTGTCCGTTGCGTCCTAGTTACTCACTGACCTCATTTTACGTCGTCTCACTAAGCCCAGAGAAAACCAGACCCGCGAAGAACAGACGGGATTCCGATCCGGTTGAGGGTGCGTTGATCATATTTTACCTTGCGACGGATCTTGAAACATCGGCACTGTTACAGACAGCTGACAGTCGTGGTGTTTTCGGACCTAACGGCTGCTTTCGATTCAGTTGCTCGTAACGTTCTCTGGAGCTGTCTCCTTCGCAAGGGAGTACCAGGGAAATAGGTGGATCTGTTGAGATCACTGTATGCTCACTCTATAAGCAGGGTGAGAGTTTATGGACAACTGTCTCGGGCGTTCATCACTTCTAGTGGTGTTCGTCAGGGGTGTCCGATTTCCCCTTGCTGTTCAGTTTTGTCATGGACGAGATTCTGGAGGGTGCACTTCGAGAATACAATAGACTTGATGTTGAGCTTCTTCCTGACGCTAGATTGACAGATCTAGAGTATGCGGACAACATTGTCTTACTTAGCCCCTCTGCCGAACATATGCAGGCCATGTTGGTCAGGTTGAGCGACCGAGCTGGTTTGTATGGAATGCGCTTCACACCTTCAAAGTGCAGTGTTGCTTCAAGACTGGAGCACTTCAGCCCCTACTTTCTTGATTGCAGGTAATCCGCTTGAGACTGTAGACGGTTTCACATACTTGGGTAGCACTATTTCGTCAGCCTGTAATATTGCTGGTGAGGTATCAGCGAGGATCGCGAAGGCACGCGTTGCCTTTGCCAAGCTGTGGCGTCGGAAGGACGTTCGGTTGTCGATGAAGGAAAGGGTATATAATGCCTGAATGCTTTCCATTTTGCTTTATGGTTCGGAAACGTGGCCTGTTCACAAATAAGGTATCAACAGGTTTGATGTGTTTGACCATCATTGTCTCCGCCAATTGGCCCATATTAAATGGACTGATCGCGTGAGCAATGTGGCAGTTCACCGACGCGTATTCCGGAACGCTCGGGATGCGTGATCAATTGGTCGACTACTCACGGTGCACAGCTTGCGATGGTTGGGTCACGTATTCCGTATGTCATCTGATCGTTTACCGTACTGGGCATTATATGCTGAGGCCACCAACAGTTGGGTAAAACCGCGAGGTGGTCAAGCAACAACGTGGTCACGAAATATGAAGACCTTGACTTCTCCATTGAGCAAAGTGGGTGGATGTCGCCTGCTTGGATGGGGTCCTCGTGATCACCCAAACCGCTGGTTAGAGACGCTATCCGAGATGGCGATGTGTCGCAGTCAATGGCGTACCTGTATCCATACCACTTCTAGTTCTTCCGCTTAGTCTTCTTTTATCATTTTTTCGACCTTCTTAGTAACGTTTTCTTCTAGGATATTCCACGTCACTGTTGAGGTGAGCGGCGTCCCGAGCCACAGTACCTTTTGGTCAGGCTCATGGCTGTTATGATGATGATGATGATGATGATGGCCTGAATACAATTGAGTAGTCAAGATAAGTTAATCGAAATGTTCATTGTTTAATAAATTCTCGTGTGACCGTCTGTGGACTTCATTTATCTCTTTTCCTTCATCCCCTTATAATTGTGGTACATGTGCTTTTGGGATCAGCCTGTGAGATATGTTAGGCCGGTTTGAGCCTTAAGCTCAACATCTATTGATTACTTCTTCGTAATTTTTGAATGAAACGCTCGTTTCAAATGTGCCTACGATCAATTTAAATATTTGTAGTTAGAAAAACACGAACGGAGCTATCTACGACATTTCATTACTTTTGTCTTACTCAATTTTGATGAACGCATTCATGTGAATCCCAATTTTGTAAACGTCAATCATCACTTTGACCAAGGCGATTGTTCAGCGTAGCTCTTATATCAAAGACTTCATCTCTCAGGTCCCCATCTTATGTTGTCATGTAAAGAGATTGGATTGGACGAACTCATCGGTACGAGGTTAATAACTGATTCGCGGAAGGTTACAGCTAATCAATGTCGGCAACTGGAGCAAACTGGCATGTCAGCGTAGTGACCAATACGGATGGCACTCCGGCGCAACATCGGATTTTGGTATAATGAGTGTCTGTGAAAGACAGATTGATTAGGTATATCACGAGTTAAAACAAACATGCTATAAACTGGACCAAGCCAACCAATAAAATAGCAGAAGCATCAGGACCAACTGTATTTCTTCATTTTACTGTCGCTCACTCTCTATCAACTAATCCGTGGAAGCTCAAAAAACTGAGATTGCTCGTTGCCATAAGGACTGTTTTTTGCTTTTATTTCAGAAACTAGCTGGTGCTCAACATATCGCGCAATAAGTCCTAACCACCAGTACTAGGAAAACTACCACTGTTTTATGCTTTGCTGTTACTTTTACTGTCAAGATGTGTGTATCGTCATTGACAACTCAGCGGGGTGCTGAGTCAACTGGCACACATGTCTTCTATCGTCTGTGTAAATCAACTCAATGCATTTCCGAAAACCTACAGATGCGTTTACCAACTCTGCTCTTTCACTTTTGCAAATTTCACGATGCTCAGAAATAGACAACCTTTTGGTATCCTGCGAATGTAGTGATTCGGCTCTATTCTGTATGCGCCTGCTTTTATGTGTTTTGTTCAAACTGTCAAAGCTCCCTCATATTTCTGTGCGTTGCAATAAGAGCTGTAGGATACTGTGAGACGGTATACCCAAGGTTTTACTAATGAAAATAAGCCGTCGGTGACCAGTGTATCTGTTTTTAAAAAAAGTCTAAGCAACTGGAACGGTTCATAAACCGTACATCATCATAGACAGCAATACACCAGTGAACTACAACCTCATGAACTTCGCTACCTCATTTTGTAGGGTTTGCGTTGACTTTCCAATTGGAGCGTGTAGAATTTAGCTCAGCAAATGCTCCATTCTGTTTGAACGACTAACACTTTCAAGCTGCATATTGACTTCTCATCTCAGCTCATCATTGTCTATGTGGAATCTGCTTTTGTTTCTTCTTAGTTTGTCAGTTGTTTCCGAGTCTCAACTTGCCGTGAACCAAGTCTAGAAAATGCTCATTTTCACATGAGGTATATTTGTTGCAATTTCGGTTACCTTTATGCGCGCATTTACAATACGTGACCTGATCGTTGATATCGCAATTTCCGTGTATCGAGTTTTGTTTGAAGTAATGCGTTTCGTTACTAGTAAGTAGTTTGGCAGATTTATGATTTTAGGTGAAACCCAATTGTGAGAAGTCAGGGTTTCGTCTGGATTCGAACCAACGACAGAAACACCATGCCTCAACGCGGCAAATGTCCTGCTAGCTGAGCTACGACGCCACACCAGGAGCTCAAAAATTTCACAAGTGGACTTGGTCATTAACCCGTCCCACTGTCTCATACAGAATCCATTAAATGATCCGGGGGATCGACTGCCCTGGCAGGATTTCTTGAACAGTTCACGCTGGAATCCACCAACGTCACTGTTGAGCATACAAATTGTATTCGCCATTGAAACGTTCAGCAGTTCCGCATAGTTGCACTCAGTCTATCGGATTTTACTCGTCATTTGATTAAAACCTTCATGGTAAAACATTCACCGTAGCGTTCAAATCTAGTTAAAGATTAACCGATTTTCACTCAACAGAAAAAGTCGAATACACACCGGTTGTTGGAAATACAGTTTATTTCAGTTGCCTCAACTTACCGAATTTCGTTAGATTGTTCACTTTGAGGCACACACACTTGAATGCTACAAACACCTTGATCGATCGCCAGTTTATATTATTACAAGTTTCCGGTTTTCTGAGTTCTGACCATTTCTTATGACTATCGGGAAGAACTAACTTAAATGTATTTCACTCATTTACTATCCATTGTGTTCCACTTGAACAGAAATGTTCCATTTAGGTTGATAACCTTTTTGTATTTTACACTGTCATTCTTCGTAACAAGAATGTAATTAGAAACAACTATGTAGACTGAACGCGTGATCAGCTTATGAAATTGTTGAATCACAGATACAGATGTGCTGTATGCTACCTACACAGATCTTTTCATCGCTGTTCTCTTGCCTCTTCAGACCTTGTTCACAAGAACTGCTGAGATTGTTACTTCATTTTTGCTTGTACATTTCGATTCCAAGTTTATCGATACTGGTTACTTGTTTGCCTTATTTATTGCTGTCTATATATAACTTCACTCTTCGACCTGTAAAGTGCTCTCTGCTCGCCAATCTTCATATATCTACCCTCGTGTATTCCTTCGCAGGCTTGTCCATCTCCGTTTGTTCCGTTTACCATTAGGTCATTCAGCTACCGAGATGTGGCTTGACATCTCCTTCCTCACTGTGTTCCCGTATTATTTTCAAATGGTAACAACTCTCAAAGTATCTTTTAAGGTGCGAACAGAGTGTCGCTGCTAAAGACATGTTACGCATTACAGTTGGCTTTTTTGAGCTTTCAAGAATCAGTTGTTAATCTGGCAGTCAACTCCACATCTGAAGTCAATCAATCTGTGTTGTGCTTGATTACTCATCCTGTCCAATGGTCCTACGTTCACGGTGTTTATTGTCACGCTCTAGTCTTGTTTTATCTACTCACCGGCTTAATTGTTCGCACTCAACTTTCTTGCGTTCCTTCACCTCTGTTCATCCACTTCCCTCTCCTATACAAATTTATTCGGATGTACCATTTCGACTGTACTTTAGTGGCAGGCTATCTCAGGCCTCCAATTTACAGAATTGATTTGTATTCGGACGACATGCCGCTTTTTAGAGATTAATCTTTCAGCCTGCGGTTTTTCCTTTGTACCATTAATGTAAACACTGTTAGATTCGGTTTGCGCCATCAAGATTCCAAAACACCACTATAAACTGGCTAACCAAAATTATTTCTTGTTTGAGAAATGCGTGATTTCACTTCGTTAGGCAGTAAAATCCCTTCTGTTGAAACATGTTACCTGCCAAAAAGTATAACTATTTGTATGTCACCTTGAAATAGTTTAAGTAAACTTCTGTCGTCAATTGAATCGAGTCTTTTCCGAGGTAGAAGACGAGGTTGCTGGATGTTGATGATGTTTGGCAGCTTTTCACCTTCAGTGGACACCATCATTCTTCTTATTTTTTTGGATAGTCTATGATTTACCATAAACGTTCGCTGGATTGGTTTGATAACCTTGCAGCCTGGGACTGGTATTAATCGCAGAATGCCCCCGTGTAGTATATCTAAAACTCACCAGTGTTTTCTGAAGCTACACACGTTTCCTATGTCGTCTGCAAAGGAACTCCACTTTCTGTCTACTCGTGACAAAAGTGATGTTTGCTGATATAGCATGGCATGACCTAATGCCTTAGGAGTTAATCAGATTAGTAGACCATCTTTTGTTTATCTAAGGAAGATGAAGCTCCTTAATTGCAGATCACTTTGGGGAGGACGTACGAATTAACTTGGATACCGCCTGAAAGATGCGTTGCATGCGCCGATTAACTGAACCTCAGTCAATGCCATCTACAAATTTCTAACGGATACGCACGTTACTTTCTGTATAGCGTCGTGGATCATGAATCCCCACAAATGAGATCTGGACAACTTTATCAGTTTTCTTCACATTGGTCCATGTATGAGTCCGGTTGTCAGCGTATTCCTCTTGAACAAGGCCGTATTGGGCATTCTGAATTATTCACCCTTATTCGAAGACGGATGAACTGATATACTGATCATCAATCTTTAATGGATCATATTTATGTTTCGCCCTCTAGTCTCGCAGATCAAATTCGTGTATTGCGAACACTTTCGTCTAAGGTTTCTTTACTAATGTTGACTACTCCAAAGCGATCACCGTCTGTGCATTCCATTTGTTGGTTCCGATTCTCTGTCGCTCTAAAACGTTTTAATTTGTGGTGCTTGCTTCGCTACTTAATGCCATTCATAAGTAGTAGGTTGGATTAGCATACACGTTTGCCATCACGCTCATTGTACCCGTTTGCCCCGTTTCAGCTCGGAATTTTGAGCCATAATGGCACAGACAACCAACAGAAATCACTCCGTACGAAACTTTGATCACGGTTTCACGAACAATAATTACTCTTGTGATGATGAGATATCGCTTGATGGCGATGTGTCTCGTATCGCGCACTCATCGTGTGCTGATGCGCAGCTGGCCATGCATTCCCCAGTGGATTCGCTGTTCGATATCAAGGGTACGTCGGACATGTGTGATGCCGTGCGACCGATACATGTCACCAAAAGCTCTGAACGACGCGCTACTCAATCATCTAATACTCGTCCTCCGTGGGGTTCTAGACCCAAACCTAAAAAGGTTAGTCATTTCTAGACTTACACTTTGTTCCGTTGTTTCTCTGTTTCATTCTGCCACTCATGAACCTTGTGTAGTTAATTAACAGTCCCAAGTTGTTCTACTGAGGGTAATCAGGTTCTTTTTTTCGGACGTCAATAGATCTGTGAGATCACTCGTGGACTGAATACGGTCGCATTATTCAACACACCTGAACATAAACCTTTGAGGTTGCTTGATCTCTAGGAATCCGGTTTCAAAACATGCATCACTTCACTTGAATACTCTGACTTAACAAAGAATAGGCTTCCCTCCGAATTGCTTTTCACACCAACTCCAACATTACCTCATTGTTAGGCGATTGGGCCGGTGCAAGGATGATGCAAGCTTCCACACACACATACATAATCTGTGGGAATGTGATGAAGATGATAACCGTGTATGTACAGGATGGCTCATTCTCATTTCCGGTCAAGTAGGCCATCTACCGAGAAACCTACGGAACTGGACCACAAATTTACCTGCTTCTCTCTATGTTCAACCGGAATGTGTTGGGGAACACCATTGCCGTCCAAACCGCAACACACCATAAATGTCCAACATCACTGACACAGCTGACCAACTGCGACGCCCTTTGGTCTGCGCGAATCACGCTGTCAAACTATTCACTATAACTACCACAATGATAATAGTCCTTATAGCCTGAATTTGTTACTTTGATTTGTTCAGTAGTGATTGCCTAAAGACAGGTGTCTGTTTCCTGACGCGTTTTGTACGCACAGCACACATCCACTTCCAGACTCGATAGGAAGCTCATCATAGTAGATCTCGGTTAATTCAACTTCGCGCGCAATCCCAGTGAAATTTCCCACCTATTAATCCCGGTATCATTCTCAGTACAAGTAATAAACCCTCGAAAAGAGTACGCTGGATCGCCCACGATATAGTAATGCGCTTGACAAGAATCGGATTCTCCCCCTCGTAATAATTAACACAGAAAATTTCGGTCCCGAAGATAACGCGACTGGTCCCGTAATTGCTCCCAAGACAAACCAAAAGACGGATACAAAGAAACAGCTTTGTTCCGTTCCAACAACGTGTGCGACGAGGAGGGAATTACGGGGCATTTATACGATGCATAGCGACCTATAAATATTCTCGAATCAGAAAATCGAAGGACATTTACCGAAAATAATAGTTAAGGTCACTAAGCCATCAATGAACATAGCGGAATAAAGGTTGGACCGGTAAAAAGACAGCCACGATTACCTCTCGACTGTTCTAGACAGTTCCGCTCATTCTGAGTGGATGAAATTGTTTTCTCTAGGAAGGAGGCGACTTTGGACAAGTAAAGATGGACTTCCTAACAGTACAGTCACTACATCAACTCGCCTTACCTAATCCTATCTGCTTGGTTACCCAAACCCCGGGAATCTTCGAGGCGACTATTCCTACTTTGTTGTTTGTTGAGCACTTTGAGTTCTCATCACCTCTTTATGATTTAGGTTTCTCATAGTTTAGAGAGATTCGTTACGACGCTTCCTCATTGTTTATAAGTATACCACCTCGAGAAACAATAGAATATTTGTGGGCATATAGAAAATAAACATGGATGGATTTACGACAACTCGCGAACCGTATAGCGTAACGCTAAATTCCTCTAATTTATCTTAGTTTCCCACCCCCAACTCATGTTAGCAACACAAGTCCTGATCCCGAGGCAAAACCGACGTAGACAGTATTGCGTAGTTCATGATACCTACTGGTCCAGTACTGTGGTTTCTACAAAACCTGTTTCAAATTAATGTACCCTTTATCGCTATGAATGATCTGTTTTTATCGATATTTCTGGAGACGATCTGTCATTGTTAATCATTTGAATGCTCTGAGGCTATATTCCCCTCCTATACACTGACATATTCGAGATGCAATGGTACTGTGATAGCATCCTAACACTCCTTTTGGGTGTTGCATGACAATGCAGAATTCCAAAGGTTGTAATGTTATTTGTTGTTTACCACTTTGTTTTGTTTCATTTACCGAACTCGTCTTGCTAAACCCATTGGTTGATTCCCTAACCAGTGACGATGCCATCAGCTGACAGTCGGTGTATTTTCTGTTGAAATATCGGTTAGTGCTTCGGTACTACATTGAATTTCCGCACAGACAATCTCGTTGTACCCGCCTCTGTGTTGTCAGTTACGTGCATATCAGCAGTGATGTTCTCATTAATCTGTACACTTCCCCTATCGGCTTAGAACAGTCAACCTAATCAGACCATCATAAAGCCATCTGCTCGACCAGTCAATCTAGGGCATGCCAATCAGTACCGTTACTTTTCCACGACCAAAACGTTAATAGACAGGTTGCCTGTACCGGCTGTCTAGAGCGCTAGCTGTTTACATGTCACATTCTCGCTGCATTACTGAGTGAATCTAGGTCCGCAGTTATTGGCCCGTGTGACGTCGTCGGTGTGTGCTCATGTTTCACTGGATCGTATCAGTCGAGCATAAATTTTCGGGTATACTGCACAATGACTAGTACCTAATAAGCACTGAAGTTGCAGTTTACATCACCGTATAGGTAACATGTAAATTGCTGGTCAGTTATGTCGAAAATAAGCCGAAATGGTGTGTTTCTGCTGCGAGCGAGCCGGCCGAAAACTTCATTTGCATCCAAAATTATGATCAACAGTTATATTCAGTTTATAGTACTCGTACATCCAGAACGAACATCACTTAATTTGGTTCGATACTCTTGCATCACTTGGAATGATGACTAGCCCGCGTGGTACCGATTGGAGATGATTGTTTGCTTTGCGGAATCATATTGTACCCGTCCATCTGTATAGATGAGCAAAAGGCTTTCAAACCATTCCAGCATCAAGTTCGGATGTGTCTGCACTCCACCGTCGTGCCTGTTCGTCAGTGGAAATCAGCTTTTTTGTAGGTGCCGAATAATAACTGGTGGTGCTAGATTACTAGTGGTTAGTCGGGATTTGATTGATAAAATCTGTATACCATTCATCTGATGACGGCTTACGCACTCAGATAGGCTTTCAGTTAACCCGTTTCAAAGAGAATCACTAGATTCGAGCTCCCCTCATTTTAGTGCTCGTCGCTAGTTCAGCCTTGCCACAGTCGAGATTTGAATTCCAGCCACGTTTTCACTTGTCAACCGTGTTGACCAGCGCGCCATCGACTTCACCTTAAACTTGACCGAACCATCGTATCTCAACATTCCACAACGTTTACATATGAACAATACTTAAGCTGCTTGATCATCTCCTAGGGAGACACGGTAAATGTCCAGTTAATTTAAATCAATGACCCCACGATTAGGACTTCTTAATCAAAGTGGACTCACAAGAATAGTCGAACGTTTTGGGCAGTATTTCGATTACCGTTAATCGGGCCGAGCAACCTGAAGATTGGTCAAGAACAAATTCGACTGAAAGTTGATGTAGGACATCTTTGTTGGCCTTGATATGAAATCATTGATGCAATGGCCAACGCGGTCACCTCATGAGAAGTTAATCCGAGGTTTAATTCCCACTTGTGGTAAGCGTATGTATTATTGATGAGCTGTAGCAAGACCGAACCTCGAGTCCAGTGTATCTCTCCAATAGGGGCTGACCGGAAAAGCTGTCTGATTGTGGAAGCCGTGAATAAATGTGAGTAGTATGAGTCTCTATGTAAATGTCTAATTATGCTAGGAGCACTACTGTAATTAGTTTCGCAAGCTATTCAGAAGTTGATTGCAGTTATGGGTTGATTGGCATACTCACAAATCAACCAAGTTTTCTCGTTTTTGTCTTCTCCTTACTCTTGGAACATAAACACCACCTTTCGATTAACAGTGTTGCCCTTTCCCGTTAGTTCTTCTTTGCTATCATATTATGTGTGCTCCAATACCACTTTACCGTGCGCCAACATCAGTTCGATTCCCTCAGGAAAATATCTACACAAACAAACATAAATTGATCGGGACAGATTTTATCCGTAAGACCTCCTTTCTCAATTTCAGACAGCCGACATCGGCATAAGTACATGACCTTCGGATCATGTCAAATAGCCTATATGTCAAACTAACGGATTTCTGTGTGCTAGTTTGAAGTGGATACAAACCCATCCTAATTATTAAGTCACTTCATTGCCCCCTTTGTTTCCTGTCGGTTCACTCAGGATGGAGCACAACTAGGCCGATTCCATCCGGATGGTTGTCGTTTGCAAGATTTGTGTGCCACGGATAGGGCCAAATTAGCCCGCCTCGTCTACGAACTGGCTGCGGCACAACAAGCCCTCTCTAGCAATCGAAATGAGCCTACTAAACAAGATGCCCAATGGAAAGATGAGCAACTCTCAACACAGACTGTAACTGATCAAAAACAGATAAATCTATCAGCACAACCTGCAATCGTGTGCGGCTCTAATAACGGCTGTGATGGTCCGGTTGAATCAACAAACTGCGTCGTGAGTTTTTTGTAGCTAATTGTCTTGGTCCACTTTTGCTTGACCATTGTACATAAGTGCATGCTATATGTTTATATATGTATACACATTACTGATGTGGTATGTTGACAGTATTTATGTCCGTTAGTTATCTGACGTTCGTTGTAGCACCCCAACAGACTGTGCACATTTTGGGGAAGCCATTGATCGATATAACGACTCCATGATGTCATTGGTCATTATACCGCCATCTCATCGTTTAAAAGCTTCAGCTCGTAATCCTGTAGTCGCCCCTTACATCACTATCCAAATGTATAGAAACTCTAGTTGGAAACATGAAGGCTGTTTGCTCGAATGCGTGTCTTACTGCTATCTACCCGATAACTCCAAACAAAAACGAAACCGGTCACGATGGGATGTGGGATGAGGAAATAGTAGGAGCAATCCGCATGTCGTTTTCCCTTGTTTCTCGTTGCCTATTCAGTATACGATCATGTCTGTGAAAATTCCCGTTCCTTGGAAAGGGGAAAATCGTACTTTTTAAGGTGTTCTGTATTCTAAGGTTCTGTGCAAACGGTTCATTTACTGTGTACTACATAAGTGAAGACATTATGAAAGAACCTGAATGTTACATTCTAAAAGACTGGTGCGTATGAGCTGTGATCGGACGAATGTATCCATACATTAGGACCGCTAGTTAATCCCCTTTATTATCAAGCTATACAGCTTTGAAATCCCCGGAGATATTTCCTAATCTATTCTGCTCCACATGGGTATGATGACTGAAATTTCGGTTCTACAGGGCACAACCATGTCGCACAGGCCGAAAAGAAGTAATCACAGACACCTAGCAGTTGTACTCTTATTAGTGTATGTAGCACTACGAACTTCGCGAGAGTGCTTGGTCGATGAGACACGATTCTGTGAGCATACAGCAGAACTATTTTTTATAGTCGCAGCATTATTGTCTTCTGACTAAGAAGATGGTTAGAACAGGTGCCGCCAGAGAAAAATCACTCAAACTACCTGACTGCTGACCGTGATCAATAACATCTTACCGGGTGTGGTCGAAAACTTTTGTACTACTCAGAAGCTCAAGGTTGTTTCGAACACATACTGCGCACAACTTCAGTCAAAATCGGACATGTCATATTCAACTCGCCATTAGGTTGGACAAGCCCCCATTGCTAAGTTGGTCAAACTCCTGAATTTGTCTCCAGGCTGAGTTCCTCAAGCAAACCCAATCTCCTGTTGCCTCGCAACCTGACCAAAGCCTTGTGCAGAAACAATGAACGTCATTTGGTCGAACAATCAAAAGAGATTGACAAAACTTTCTTATCCCGTAATGTCATAGTCCTATTTCCCACGATTCCTGGCTGTGTTGGTTGTAACTGATGGGCTGAACCCTTTGATGAACGGTTCAGCTGGTTTGAACTGGGCCACATACTTAAAGGGACTAGAATGATCGGTTGTTGCTTTCTAGGCAGCCCTTCGTTGAATGTATACAGCAGCTTAGATTAAGGAAACGTAGCGAAGCTGTAGGTCCAGAAATCCCCCCCTTCACCTCCTTTCAAAAATGATAGGGAGACACCAATATCTTAACTGACGAAACTCCTTCAGATGGCTTGAAACGTTGAAAGAGTGCCTCGTGGTTGGTGCTTATCAACAGTCTTTTTCATTTTCAAATTAAAGGACCGAAGTCTATATACCAACCAAAGAAACACCGGTCTAGTCTGTATCGCCTCCTGTTACTCACTGGACTTACATTGTGTCAGCTCAACGAAACCAGAGAGGACTAAATACATTAGGAAAATACAAGATTCTGATCTGATCGAAGACATGTTGATTGCATTTTCACTCTGCAAAGGATCTTGGGGCTTCGGCACTCTTATATGCAGTAGACAGTTGTGGTCATTTTAGACCTCAAGGCTGTCTTTGATTCGATTGCCCGTAACGATGTTTTGGAATCGCATTCTTCGCAAAAGAATTCCAAAGAAGTGCGTGAATCTGTTAGGCTCACTGTATGCTAGCTTTACAAAGCAAGGTGTTCATCACTTTCAGTGGTGCTCGCCAGGGTATCCCGTCACCCTCCTTGCTGTCCAATTTTGTCATGGACGACATCCTTGAGGAATTCAGTGAGCTTGATGTTGACTTTGTTTCGAACACCGTGTTGATCGACGTAGAGTATTCGAATGGCGTTGTCTCGTTTGGTCCCTCTGTGGTAATGGCGATGATTGTTCACTGGCGTAGCCCACCTGCGATTAAGATACAAACAAACTTCTGTTTGACCATCGCTGTCTCTGCCAGTTAGCCGACATCAAGTAGGTTAATCTCATGGGCGACACAGTTGTTGGCTAACAAGCATATTTTTGGTCAACTAATCGGGTTGCACAGGATGCGATGGTTCGGTCATATACTCTGCATGCTACCTGAGCGTTTTCCGCACCGTGAATTGTATAATAAGACCGCCAATGGTTGGGTAAGATTGGGCGTGGTCAGACAGCACCATGGTCATCAAAATTTGAGGACCCTCACCAATCTGTTGAGTAAAGTGGGTAAGTGGCGACTGCCCGGTTGAGGGCTTCGTGAACATTCAAAATGTTGGTCAGAAACGCCATTCAAAATGAAATCGTACTTCAAGCAATGGCATGCCGGTTGGCGTTACGTTCCTAACTTTGTTCTATCCCTCTTTTTTATGTTTTTTTCTCTCGTGATATTCTGCATCACTGTTGTTGTAGACGACAGTTCTAGCCACAATACCTTCTGACCAGGTTTGTGGGTGCTATGAATTTGTGGATGAAAATGCTATATGACTACACTCAACCCCCTAAAATGTCACACTTCTTAAACGTTCAAAAACAGGCTACATTTGAGGGTACCGTAAGAGAGGTGTTCGCTAATCCGAGACACTTATGGCGACAGAGAGGTATTTCTCTGAAACTTAGAGTCGCGTATAGCAGACAACAATGAGGGCTGTATTACTTTACGTCGGCGAAAATTGGCAGCTCAGGGTAGAAGACGTGAACCATTTTCAGGTATTTGACCACCGGTGTCTGCGTTCAATCGCTCGTATCGAGTGGCACGAGCGAGTAAGCAACGGTGAGGTTAGGAAGGGGGTGTTTGGCATTGATTGTCAAAAGAGTTCTTTTATTCAGTCACTACATTTGCGCAGACTTAGGTGATTAGGTCATGTACTAAGGATGCCAGTTAGTCGTCTGCCACACCGAACACTGTTTGTTGATGCTGCGGCTGATTGGCGTAAGGTGCGAGATGGACAGTTGATAACCTGGCGTAGACAAATGAAATCGTTCACGAAGGGATTAGACACTGTAGATCGCGTTCGTTTCCCGGGCTGGAGTCCTCGCGACTCACAGAGTCGATGGCTTAAAACGTTAGATGAGATGGCGGCTAACCGAGCTCATTGGTGTGAATGTTGTCGTTGTTTGTCCGAGTTGTCTGTGAAGTGAGTGCACTTAATGACGCGGGGCAATGAAAGCCGTGAGGAAGCTTTCTTGCTGATGATACCTTACTATCAATTACAGCTCGGTTGTTTGTTCGTAAGGTGTGGGCACTTTGATGTTGTATGTCTGAATATAGACGTAGCTATTTTTGTTACGCACTTCACGAATGTCGCGGTGTCGCATAATCACTCATTCAAGCAAATGGTGATGACCACTTCGTGAATGGCTCCACTTTGTGATGTCGCTCGCATCTAGCTGGAACCGGGTGTTCATGATAGCCAGCTTGTGAGTAGCACACAGGCGGAGCAGACGATCACCGTTCTCGTTCACTGAACCAATGCCGTAGGGTCTGAGGACTCCCGGCCAAGCTACCGCGTCTCACCCGACCCGAGCGTCCAAGTCACCCAAAACAAACAGTCGATTAGTCACAGGCACCGACCGGATTGTGGTGGACAGTTGGTCGTTAAACTGGTCCTTTGTATCATCAGTGTGACACATTGTTGGACTATAAACACTAACAAATGTAGCACACTTACCTCGACCGAGTCGCAGGCACATAGACAGCATTCGAGGGCTGATGCCGTGCGGTACGCCTACCATCAAAGCGTTGATGCGATCAGCGACTGCAAAACAGACACCATGCTCCCGAGCACAGTCTGTCTGGTAACCTATCCAGTAGAAGATGTATCCGGCACCTGCTTCCCGTAACTTACCCTGACCCGCAAGCCTTGTCTCGCTCAAGGCTGCTACCTCGTTTCCATAGCGACGCAGTCCCATCGCGATCAGTGCAGTGCGCCGTTCTAGGCGTCCTCTGGAGCTGCATCGATCCAGCAGCGTGCACACATTCCATGCCCCAACACAGATCGTCTTGCGTCCCCGGGCCTGTTTCAGGTTGCTCTTCGGGTCACTGAAACTTGAGTCAGCATTATCCGCTCGAGGATTAATATTGGGGGGATAGTATGAGGGTAAGTGATTGGCAGTAGCATATTTTCGCCTATCCACCCTGCCATGCGCAACAGATAGGGCGACCCGGTTTATCCTGCGTGACGGCCAATGCAGTATGATAGTGGTTAATTTTGTATCATCATCGTTTTTGTGAGCATCGGATACTGCCAGAACGCCCAGACCTAGACAGGAGAACGATTACGGCCATCAACCAAAGTCTTTGGCTCAAAAGCCTCTAACGCAAGGCAGCAGGTGACATACACGCATCAGCATCAACCATCCAGAACAAGCTCGATAGTCACAACCCAAGACATTCGGCACATTCACATAGAGATAATACTGCACAGACAAACCAATCACATATAGAGAATCAGATCAGGCAAAAAAGAAAATGACAAACCGAACCAAAACACAACACATTGACATCATATACAACGGATGCATCTGCCTTTTGTCTGGCTGCTTCCCTCTGGCCAATCTGACATGGTTGAACCTACAGCGACCGAGGTCACAGTCAGTACAGCCCTCCAGGTCAAAACAGCACATAAGCCTGACCACCACACCAAGGTAACAGAAGAGGTCAGGTTAAATGTTGCAGACAACGGTGGTCGAATATCAAGAGCTTATCTACAATCTCCACCCGAATGGGTCGAGCTTCTGATTCATATGGCCAACTTGAATGCACACATGTCTTGTGAACCTTCCCTCTACTCAACAACCAGATGTCTGCGACGCCACAAATGATGAAGATTGATAAATACACTACATGCTTCCACTGGGTAACTCATTAGTAATGTTACAAGCGGATGAGATGACACCACATAAGCGGGTAAAGTTACCAACAGTCTCAAGCGACTTACTTGCTACAACAAAAGCGGAATCAGCACCTAACCAGTTGAGAGATACAAAGTACACATCATGCAGATCAGCAATATTCTGCAACTGCTCCGAAATCATTTACGTTGCCTGCAGAAGGACTCAATAAAGTGATGTCGCCCACGTACCCTCTGTGGGGTAATGCTGCATTCCGAAGTTCTCAGAACCGCCAGGTGTTTTTTCCAGACTGTCATCTTTAACGTAGTTGGGGGAGTTGAGTGACTAGGTACCCCTTTCGAACGCCACTAAAAGTAGAAGAAATTCGAGATAGTTTTCCATAACTGTACACTCTGCACTCAAAGTTTGCATGCGGTGACTTCGAAAAATTGACGAGTTTAACTGAAATATTTCTACGATGGTCACAGTCTCAGAGAACAGGTTGGATAATCGGGTCGACGGTAGCTTTCAGATTCCAGCCTGCAATGTCCACACACTTGGTTCTAGCAGCTCTCGCGTTCACGTGGACTTTATTTTCGGTCTACTTCGAATCGTAGTAGTACTGCGTACAGTTCAGCTTTTTTTCCTTATCCTTCATCAACCGTGTTTTTCCCTGTCCGCCTAAGGAGTTGTTAGGGCGCTCACTCTGTTACCGTCCCAGGGGCGCCTCCGTCATGAGAAACTGTTCAAATCGGTTGAGACTTGTTATGCGTTAGGGCGCCCACCTTGTTAGTCGAGCGGTAGAGTCGCTGCCCGGGGTGTGACGGGTCCGTGGTTCGATCCTCCGGCCAACGTCAAATTATTGTAAACCCTTCTAAACCGTACGCTGGTTTGTCCTAGCTATTGTAATTCGTTTGGCAAAATTCGGATTCTCGTCCCCGTAATATCTCGGTCCCGAATAGTATCGTGATTGTCCCGTATCCGCTCCCAAGGCAAGCCAGAAGACGCGTTCGAATATAGTACTTTGTTCCACCCCAAGAAACGTGCGCCCTTTGGACGACAATTTTCAAATTATTTATAGGGTACATAATGTTCACACATCCCCCCACCAAATGGAAAAGAGTTAGGTTCACACATGCGCCTAGCGGTATAAAAAAAAGTCTCAGCCAATTTGAACAGTTTCTCACGACGGAGGTGCCCTGGGACGGTAACAGGGTGGGCGCCCTAACAGGAGTTGAACTTCACAGTCCTCGTGCTGTTTCTAAGACAAGCTGGCTTGACCATTGCTTCATTGTACCCCAAACACTATTGGGGTTAGCTTTACAATCAGCAGCGAAACTCAATCAGCCTCGTGCCGCTGTTCGAAGTGGATCAAGCGAAAATGTTTATTTGAGTTGTGAAAGCTGCGACAACCAAGTTCTGTGATCGTCCTTCAACGACCATCGAGTTGTTTCGTATCACATCACACTATCACTGCCTTGGACTCTATATTAGTGAACCTGATATACAGTCACTTATGTCTCAAGTTGACAAGCCTACTCCGTTGTACTTCTCGAGCCATCACCTGGCTTTCGACTAAAATGTGTTTTCCTAATGATTTTGATATGTGGCTGGTCATTTTAGTTTTTCGTTAGAGCATACTGGTTGAATCCAATGGACTAGATGACTTTTTTTCTTACTTCTTGCATTCACCAAATAGTAGTGACACATTTCTCCTTACCACATGTATGAGTTTCACTGAGAACTTCGTACTTCTCACAAGCCTCTCTCCACCTCTTTCCTCGTCTGGCAGAACCACTTTCGAACACAGCAGGTCCGATTGGAAAAAGAATTGCAGCAATCGAAACCACAGCCGGCCTCGTCTACGCAACTTGTTTTGCTTCAGGATGACGAGTTTACAGCCACTGACCAACTGTGGAAGGACCGGATGAATGGCATTACAGTTTCTTATGTGAAAGCAGATTCTGCCGTTGTTTCGCAGCCTGACCGAATGACTAAGGTCAACCAGATGACGCCAAAGTATGGTCAGTTAACTGAGCTTTCCTGTCAAACAGTCACATCTGAAAGTATGTTGTCGGTGTTTTTTGTTCTGCTGTTTCATCACCACCCCTGTGCTTGACGCATGTGAGGTGATTTTAAAACACCGTGAAACTCTCAAACAATTAAAGTTGTTCGAGTAGAATCGTGTGCAACCGATGAGCAACACGCTAATCACTAGCTCAGATCATTGGTTTCAAGTTACAGGCACGCAATGGAAAAAAGCTTGGGATATGGTGACTTTGTCATGTTAGCTAAATCGATCTTATTGCCAGTTTCTCTTCCTGTAAGATTACTGGTGAGTAGTCGGCGAGTAGTGCTAGTCGACGGGTCGTGGATTAGAGTTAACAGACAGTAACTGTCTCCTATCAAGACGATCGGGCAACCTCATCATTACTCACAAACGAAATTGGTTGAGCGTTCATATATGATAATTCGGTCGTGCCTAATGTGAGGTCAGTGGCACAGTGGTCAACACGGTTGCCTCATGAGAGCTTGGCCTGGGTTCTACCCTCAGCCGTGGCAAGGAGTTGTCCTACTGACGAGCTCTAATGAGAGCGAAACTCGAATCTAGTGGTTCTTTTTGAAAAAGGTTGTCTGGAAAGTCTATCCGAATACGAAAGCTGCAATCAAATATGAATGATGTTCAACTTGCAATTAACCAAATCCCTGACTACTCGCCAGTCATCATTAATTGACTGTCCAGTAGCCTAGTTCTTCAGCGATGAATCCGGCTGATATCTCGATCTAACTATACCTCCTTTGATGCAATCGTACTGGGTTGAAAATGAACTATGAAAAACATTTATTCGTCTGTATATCCGTATTCCTAATAAGGTAAAGCTGCTTCCTAGATTGGAGCAGTGAAAGCGCCTGTGAACGTCGTCGTACTCTTGTTTGAGTGAAAGTGCTGTTGATTGTTTGGCTTTAGATATACGATTTTTCAAGATTTTTATACTTCTTGTTCCTCTGCCCTCTTTTATCTCTGGACTAGAGTTGTTTGTCAGGGTTTTGTAGCAGTCATTAGATTTCTTCACCAATTTAACGCCGTCGATTGGGCTTTTTACGTGATCAATGGTTGAGTGGGCCGTTCTGTGGTTGTTGCCCATTGAGTTCCGGTCTGTATTCAGTGGACACTGAATCTGGGAATTTCCGTACTTTTCTCTGTCTGACATCGATGCTGCCGATGATGATGCCGATTTAATCAACGATCACTGCGCTGCTACCGAAATTATCGGGCAACGCGGAATTGCAATGTGAGCTGGACTGATAATCGGTTGCTCTATAAAGTAGTTTCCTGTTCCCTAGCTAATTTGTCTCATAAGTCGATTAGCGCCATCGCCGCTGATGGTTCAATGTCTTTTGATACAGGAAGGTGAAAGAATATTTCGTTTACTAAAATCAGAATATCTTGACTTATAATTGGTTTCTTTTAACGTACACAACCCTTTTTATTCCGTGCCGGTTGCTATAAACAGACCGACCCAAACCCTCTAACTTCAATTCCTCCATCGGTGTACACTCACAATACTCAGACGGAAATACATGTGGCCAAACAGGAAGACGCATACTGGAACCACCACGAGCTGACCGTAATCCAGATAAACAAATCCAAACCGCACATTACAAACGTATCCATGGGAATTTGCTGCAAGGTATCGTTGTGATCATTATTTATGCTTAAGCGAATTTTATTTCATCTGGAACCTCGTGCTGAATAACGGAACATTTTGCACTTGTCACCTGGCTCGTCCAGTTCGATCGAACAACAGTCACGCACACGTATCTATTTACGTACTTGAAAAGATCCCCATAATTGTTATCAGCGTCACAACATTTCGAACATGTTCGTTTCCAGCTGTTAGTTGTCACTAATAAGTATTGCTGGTAAGTAGTCTGACAGATTGATGATTTTAGATGAGACTCAATTGTGAAAAGTCAGAGCTTCGGCTGGATTCGAACCAGTGACAGAAACACCATGCCTAAACGCGGCAGGCGGTCTACCAGATGAGCTACGAAGCCAAGCCTGAAGCTCACAGTTGGACTCGGTTACCCACTCGCCCCACTGTCTCTTAGATGTCAAAACTACTAACATCACATCTAAATCAAAAATGTAGCAGTACGAGGTATGTTGGAGTAAACAGAGCAAGCGCGAGCCTATGCGAATACAGTTTAACCTCGATACTGGCTACACTCCTCGCTTCCCGTTATTGGCACACTGTCATCTTCAATTTATGTTATCCTGCATCGTAGTTCGTGGGGCATGAGTGGTCATTTGAGTTTGGAGTACGGCGTTCTGGACAACCATTCGGAGTGCCGATGATCAGTAAGTTATCCCAATTCTATCGGCATTTGGTCCACGAATTCAGAAATATTCTTTTGATTTTTAGATTAGTACATTTGTAGACAATGATGGGATGTCGTCAAGAACAACTTCACATCCAGTGGGTTTCATCGTGGATAACTCAGTGTTCTGCACATTTAAGTGATGAGTTTTAAAATAGAAAATGTACGAAACATGTTTCCAGTGAAGCTTCATCGGACCGTTACACTTACAAAAACACCAAAATAAATAACGGTCACAATATCAGTCAGAATACGCACTATCTCACTTTCTTGTTTATAAAAGCCAGTTGAATGTCAACTGCCTGCGTATCGATCGGTTGAGTCAGTTAACGATAAACGTCGCTGGAGCGATTGAACAATCCTCTGCTGTCCTCATAAAGTTGACGATGATCACGTCAGTTGCCAACGTTCGATGATGAACGAATTTTCATTGATCCGTTGGAATTCTATAGGAGAACAGTAAGTGATCTGTCTACGTTAACCTGATGGCGGTTATCAGCCAAATGGTCCACAGTGGTACTCGTGATCGATTTCCCTTCACTTATCCCGATTCACATTGGATGATGCTCTCTGATAACTCCAAACAAATTTCAAGACTTACGACTCACGTAGTTTACTGAACACTCACAAACGAACAAGTGATTCGACACATATGAGTTGTGGATCAGCAATTCATCTCCAAATTTAGAGTCGATGAACGAAGTAATTGATCTGACTATTTCCATCAGTCCTTCTGCACAGATAGACGTCCAGGTAATGCAAAAAGTCATCGGACTCCAGTTCAGAGGTGCAATTAATCGGTGGATGTGCGCAGCCGTACTCCTGCAAAATGTCGATCATGTTGACACTTGAATCTGCAATTATGAATATGTAACCGATATACCTCCAGTGGAAAAACGTTTAATCTCTGGTAGTGCTGAGCAGTGTATGTTCCAACTGGCCCTTAGCCTGCTATTTCGGATATGCGGAATTCACCGTATCACGCCCCAGCACAATGGCTAGCCGTAACCTCGAAGCTAGTTCTGAGAAGAAAAAACTTGTTCATGGCCTATGCGATACACTCTAATTCGTGAACACAGTTCGTGACGTTTGTGTCGATATCGATATTGGCGTAATCTTCCTGTTTACAAACGTGTCATTGATGGAAACAGTAAAGTAATTATGTGATTCCGTTGACAACGATAGCATTTCGCTCGGCTTTCCAACAACGTACTTGGAGGAATGGTTTCTAATATGGGTCTATAATGTACAGTTTTGTTCTTAACGATGACATCTGTAGTGCAACTGACGGAGTGGCAATAAGATAACCACAGGACGACTGCTGGCGTATAGTTTCACGGACAAGTTGAAACGTACGGTGCTCAACACTGCTGTAGATCATATGGAATCATACGCAATCCACCAAATGATCCAGTGGATTGGGCAGTCTACTAAGTCTAATTGTGAAAACTTCCAAGCTCCCGATATAGCGTCGTAGCTCAGCTGATACAGCGCCTGCCACGTTTGGGCATGCTGTTTTTGTCGGTGGTTCGAGTCCAGCCGAAGCCTTCATGTTTCGCAACTAGGTCTCATTTAAATTATGAAAGTTGCCACAGTACTGATGAGTAATACATGTTTCAATTGCCTGGGTTTTGCAACTTCGTCCCTCCAAGGTTTCTTTCACTGGTAATTAGTCGGAGTTTTATTGTTACTAGCTATATATCGTTTTCATCTGAACGCATCTTTTTCCCTCATATAGTCCCATAAATTGTATTGTACAAGTGCACACATTCCTTGCACAACACTGAACTAACCTGAAAGTATGTTTTGTTGTCAGTGTACTCCTCAAGCAACACCTCTTGGTAACGACCCTCATTATTCATCGGATCTGTCGCCCAAGTCTCTGATCCACCAGATAAGTGGTTCTTAAACTTGTTCGATTCATTACCTTCCTTGCTAACTAACCATAACATCGTTATTGCCCCCGGCATCACGTGAACGAACATTGAATACTAAGCACGTTATTTGACGCAGCATATTTTGAAATGTCGCTGCGACCATCTCAGCATCAGACTTAAAGCCACATATAAGAAATTTTCCAGTCCAATGTTTAAAAGGCTGAAGCATCCCTCATACGTCCCATTATATCTTTTTATATCCTTCCACTGCTTCTAGGAACAGCATTGTCCACTTTGGGAAGCATCGCACTAGACAGCTGAACTGTTCAAGGTTGAGACGTTTGTGCCACATGCCGATATCGGTTTGACGGTGGATAACCTATTTGTCTTTCTTGAGATGGCTTATCTCCTCTTCTGGTGTAGTAACAGTAATATGTTATGTAATATGTTAGTAATATGTTATAACACAACATCATCGAAAAACCCGTATGACTAACGGAAACCACGATCGCTACCCGTTAGGCTCCCTCGCCGACATATTAATGTCATGCCAGTTTTTCACTCCAGGTGGACTGTCTTTTTGACAACTGGCCAATTCTTTAAGGTCATCATTCTTTGTTACACAACTTGTGAGCGTACTCGTTGACTAACTTACCGTTCCAGTTGTTCCGGAACCCGCATCACCTGATCAGTATTCAATAATGATCGACTCGCTCGTTAAAGAGCGACGGTAATTTTCAATGCTGTGATCACTGTCCAGCGTTTCACTTCGAAAACTTTTCGATTGTTTTCACATCACTGATGCTCCTTCACTTGGCGCCAATCATCTAAGCTTATCTCCCATATTTCATGAGGAACATTGCGTTTTACAGCATCGAAGAACGATTAACCGAACCACAACAATCCATACTTGAACCAATGCATTTCTTCGTGCATTATTGACACATCAGAGATTATTTAAGTTTTGCTTACTAGTTCCCCTACCAATCACTTTACCCGTTCCAAAGCCAAATCCTACTACAAAATACCACCACCGAGGTAATTCATTCAGTCTACCATGTTAACTGAGCCACTGGGCCTGCAGATAATGTTCATTCTCCGTTCGGCCGTAGCCGATACCTGAGTAGCCCGGCCTGCTAGCTCCATGCCGCTGGCGTGTCCCCGAGTACTTGATTGGCGAGTGGCCTTCCATTTTGGTGGTTAGTTGGGAAATAAGGGAAGTTTGGCTGACGAATGTAGGACCGCGATCGACAAACGGTAGCGTTAGTACAGCGCAATGAATTTAAGGTGGGCAATTACACAATCTACACAGACTTCCCGATGGGAGTATGACGTAACGCACCTCACCCAAAAGTGCTTCCAACTGTGATTATGGGCTCCTTAAAGCCATGTGACTCATATAATGTGCAGATATCTTTGGTATCCGCTTCCGGTAGACAAACTCCGACAGAGACATACAAATCATAGTGGAGGTTTCCCCCGGCCCCGACGAGTAAAAATGGTGTACCGGGCACCTTGGATGGCTGAACCAGTCGAAGGATGCGTGAATCGACTTTGTGACCGGTTTCCGACAATAGGAGTAGGCCTCGTGACAACTCTGTTGTTCTTAGATTTCCTGGCTGAGCAGGTCAACTATACCACGTCCGCCTTTCCTGATGGATTTTCAGCTCACTGGGTCACTTTCTTTGCACCTTCATTTAGGATACATCGAGTGTCCTGAACTTCATCCGAAGGGCATCCGAGCTAAACAACCAGTCATCGGCCTCGTGTGTATTGTTAATTCCGTGGTTCGTTCGGCTGCTCTGCGGGTCACGTTTTTGAATTAAGGACTTTCGGTTTGGCCTCTAAAATCAACTTCTTTTCTTTCACGTGGGCTACCCAACAGTGTCCTGTTCTCATAGCAATAATGAATTCATAAATTTGTTAACACGTGTGAATTCCGTTTCAGCTCACCACCTTGACTTTTTAACCTAGGTTCTGGCGACTAATCCCTCTCTGTGTCATATAACACTTCCGCCCATCACAACAGTCTATCTTATATTCCGCTTGTTAAAGAATTCTGTCTGTTGACCCTGAATCTTGTTTTCAGACAAATACTGGAGATTTGCCGTATTTTTTACCCGCGACTACTGATAGGCTCTAATAAGAGCGAAACTCGAGTCTAGTGCTTCCTTTCGAAGTAGGCTAGCCGAAAGGTTTATCTGAATGCGAAGGCGGCGATCGAGTGTGAGTGGTGTTCAGTTTTTAAACAATCCTTATTGTCCAACACGCTAGTTACCATGCTACGCTCGCGCTCGCGTTTATGAGTCAGAATCCCAGTCCACAACACCCCCCGGTTTCCGCTCACACGTCCTGTGCACTTCTGCCCGGTTTTTATGTGATCGGCGTCGTCTGTCGGGGGTTTTTCGCCTGCCGCTCTTCGTTCGTTGGTCCGATGGCTCGTCCGGTCGCTCGTGTTGTCCGCCATCTATCCACTGTGGGCCTTGACCGTATTCCACGACCGTGTCGATATATTCCTGTGAGTGTTGGACTAAGCGTGCCTGCGATTTGGTTGTCCATCCTATTTTGCCTGCCATGTCTCGCCCGTTGGTCCGATCCAGTCGAGCGATGACTCATCTGGTTGCCCACGCCGTCCCCGATCCGCCCGTTGTGGGTTTTTGGACGTACCTCCCCTGCGTTGAGGTATTCCACCGGGTGTTGGAATACTCACACCTCCGGCCTGATAATCCACCACAATACGACACGTGCAACCTCTGTCAACTGATACACAATATGTGTGCCGGCCTGGAGACTGTGTGACTGAAGCCACTAGTCAAGCGGATGTTCAAATTGTACGGTACTCACTCGTCCAGAAAGTACTGTTCGGCTACCTAGCCATCTTTGTACTGTCAGCCTAGAAAACGCGGTTGAAGCAGGTTAATGCATCTGTCAGAATTGCTATCTGTTTGTTGGTATGGCATACGTGCTGTACGTATGACAGTCTTGCAGAAGAACTAGATCTGATTACTTCTATCCTACAATCAAATGGTTACCCCAGAAGGTTCATAGATATGCACAGTAGACAAAAATCACCATCCGAAGAGGTGGCCACCTTCGAGAAAAAGAAGGTCTACATAGAACTGCCTTTTAAGGGTGATTATATCGTGCATCAGATAACACAACGGTTGAGGAGTTCAGTTAGGCGAACCTTCAATGCAGACGAACTCCGCGTAATCGCTCGGACTCAAAAGTGTCTTCAGTCAAAGGAGATCAACCCATCGGTGCCACTTCACATTGTATTTACCAGTTTGTATTTAACGGCGGAGAAAGTTACATAAGCAGAACTGATAGATGCTTGGGCTCCAGAATGAGGGAACATTTACCTAAATGGGTACAGAAGTCCGTGTTATCGGAGAACAGCAGTGTTGCTGAAACACGTAAACAGTCCGTTTCCTCAGTCGCTGGACCCATCCTGACCACTGGTCACGTTATCGATCTATCTTGAGCATTCACAGTTCTGGTACGTCACTCTAGCCCAAGATTCTTACGGTTTGCCGAAGCAGTCGCAATCAACCGACTCACACTAGCTCTCTGTGTCCAGAAACAACTGTCATGAATTCGACCCTTCCGTGGACTAAATGACCTATCCTAACCCGCTTATTGATTATCCACCCTTCTAGTTGTTTTCTATAAGAAAACGCATCCGCGTTATTGTAAATTTGGTACTGACGAGTCGATACAAAATGGTTGTATCTACCAGTTGTATTCTAACCGCTTTGTTCAAACTTTTCATGGGAACTAATTGTTTCAGATTAATAGTCGTTAGCTTCTTTGACATCAGATGAGCTGTCTGTAAAGAAAGAACGTTTCCGAAAAGTACGTCGACTTTCTGAAAGCTTTTTACTCTCAGACCTCAGGTCGGTTTTAGGCCAATGGCGGCTTATAGTAGACTTTCAATAGCTCAAATAAGATGCGACAAGTCTGTCCAGCCTACTTTTTCCTCTTCATATTTCCAGTATACAAGATCATAAAATGCGCCCTAATGACGGTGTGGAACTGTTTCCAGGTAATCGACCTCGAGACATAAAGCATGCAAACGAAATTGGTGTGATCTACGACGGCTCATGATGAGCCCCGATAGACTAGACCCTTCAGTTCGTCAGTTTGGTATCGTTTCTGCACCTTATAAGTGTGACGTACTGCTGCAAGATGAGCAACACTCTGCGCATGCTCTAACCCTTTAGTGGTGAGCTTTTTGGGGTAGTCGATAGGTTTATGTACTTTGAGAGTTGTGTCAGCGCTGGTGGACTGTTCCTGGCCCATTCTGTTATCTTGACGTGGTAGTCAGACGTGTGCACTGCATTGAACTGGAGGGCTGTACTGACTAGGACTTCGGTCTTTCCAGGTTGAAACCTGTCAGAAATACTGAAGGGAAGTAGTCGTACGAGAAACAGGTGCACTCGTAGAATTGTATATCGCACTACTGACCGCGTAGGAATGCTTAGGTAGTGAGGCACGATCTTGTGAACATACAGCAGAACTATTTTTATAGTTGCGGCACTGCTTTCTTCCTTATCATGAAGAAGAGGGTTAGAAAAGGTACACTCAAACAAATAGCACTCGGACCGCCCAGTCGTTAACAGTGACAGTCGGCGTATTATCCAATACCGTCGAAAAACATCCGAAATCTCGCAAAAGCCAGATGTCACTTCGAGTACATCCACTGCGCGTAACAATGCTCAGAATCAGACATCACTGACTTATTCACTGCGCCCTCGAACTAGGCAAGCTCCTCCCTGCAAATGAATCAGACTCTTGAGTCATTGACTCCGGGTAGAGTTTCCAAGAAAACCCTGTATCCTGTCGTCTCGCAGGTCAAACTTTTCTGTCAGAGACTCGGAATGGGGTCCCTCTAGCCAACCCCGTACCGCGTTACAACCGACCGGGAAATACCAGAAGTTATCGTTCTCTCAACAGTGATATCATACATCCACTACCACTTCTTCTTTCTATTTCGCCTCCCACGCTTTCTATTCTCTTTGTGCCTTCAGGCGATAATTGTTTCCTAAGGCCAAGACAACTTGTAAACAGTTGTCTTCAGTGTCCTCACTTCTCGGAAAGTCGGTCAGCAAGCTGCTCTGGCTAGTACTCTCTCAGATCTGGAGCTTGATGTGTGTTGTGTGTCGAGTCTACGATTCTAGCACGGTTATTCACTTGAGCTCACCTCTAGGTAACTTTCGATCCAAGCGCTTCTCTTTCAGGGTTTCTGGTGACATCGAAGCTGAATCTGGTAGTCAAGCTGGAGTGGGAATCGCACTGAGTTCCAAAGCAAGGCAATGTTTGCTCGATTGGATCCTAGTGAACAGTCGTTTATAGGCTTTCATACTCAATACGTCGGTTAAAGTCTTTCAACACAAATCAGAAAAGCGCTGTGTATTGACTATACCGACGTACGTTCCAACGGACAGCTGCTCCGATGCTACCCTCGATGTGTTCTACGAAGTCCTCACTGACCTTCTAAGGCAGAGTAAACATTGAAATCATCATACTAGCGAGTGATTTTAATGCTCAGCTTGGTTGTCTTTCTTTGGAAGAGAACCGGTTGGGAGGTATGTTTGTTATCCGAGCACAACGCACTGACAATGGTGAAAGACCACTTCATCCGCGCGCATCTCACGGTCTCTATATTTCGAGTACCGCATTTCAACACAAGAAGCACTGTGTTACATAGAGGTCTTCGTGTACTTCTCAGTCATGGATACAACTCAGTCGCGTAGCAGTCAATTATAGATGACGCCACTTTGTTTAAGACTGTCGTGCCTTTTGGAGCAACCACCTGGACTCGGATCATGCTGTTATGCGTGCCGTTTTGTTTTGTCATTTGCTCGGAGGACCTACGCTCGTAACTGTAAGATGCCTAACTGGCATTCGAGCGATGAGGGTGTGAAGGACGCTTGCCAGGAAGCACTGATGAACCAGTTGTCTTGTTTTAGGCAGGTGAGGGAACCTAATGAACACTGATAACAAATTGCAGCAACTACAAAAGCTTGTTGTGAGGAGGTGTGTTATGAAAGGGCCGTGCGATAAAACTGGATTTCTGTCACGTCGATAAACCCCATGAATGAGCGTCGCTCGATATCAGTTGGTTCTGAATAGGACGACGGTCGTCTAGAACTCAAACGCAAACTGATCCTAAGCTGGTGTAATGACCGTGAACACCACTTGATCGAACAGTCGAAAGAGATGGAACGAGTCTTATTACTTGGGAATAGGAGAAAGCTATTTTCCATAACTCCTGGTTGTACTGGCCGTCGAACGGGTTTAAGTTTGATCATATGTGAAAATGACGATTCACTTATCACCAGCCAACCGCGTCAATTTATTAGGTGGGTTGAACACTTTAAGGGTCACTTAAGCTGGCTTCAACCAGACGGTGTGAACGACGGGACCAGAATGGCCGGTTATTGCATTTCATGGAGGGCCATGCCCTCCGTCGGAAGCAGAAGTGGCCCTGCCGCTTGAGTTACTGAAATGTAACAAGACTCCTCGACTAAATCTCTCTTCTTCTCTCCTAAAGAATGGCGGGGAGAGGCTGATATCAGAACTGACAAAACTCCTTCAGACGGTTTGGGAAACTGAAGAAGTACCTCGTGATTGAGGCCTATCAACAGTAATTCCCTTTTTCAAAAAGGAGGCCCGAAGTCTATATGGCAACCACTCAGACATCAGTCTAGTGTCTGTTGTGTCGAAGTTACTCACTGGCCTTATATTGCGTCGGCTTACTAGACCCAAAGGAAGCCAGATACGTGGAGAAAACGCAGGACTCCCGTCCGGTCATAAGTGCGTTGATCACACTTTTACCTTGCGACGAATCTTGAAATATCAGCACTCTTATAGACAGCCGACAGTCGCGGTCTTTTTGGACTTAAAGGCTGCTTTCGATTCAGTTGCTCGTAACGTTTTCTGACCCGTCTTCTTCTCAAGAAAGTGCCAAGGAAATATGTGAATTTGTTGAGACAACTGTATGCTCGCTCTGCAAGCAGAGTGAGGGTTAATGGACAACTGTCTCGGGCGTTCATCACTTCTAGTGGTGTTCGTCTGGGGTGTCCGATTTCCCTCTTCTCGTCCAACATTGTCATGGACGACATTCTAGAAGGTGCGCTTCACGAATCCAGTGGGCTTGGTGTTGAGCTTCTTCCTGGCTCTAGATTGACCGATCTGAGGTATGCGGACGACATTGTCTTACTTAGCCCCTCTGTCGAAGACATGCAGACCACGCTGAACAAGGTGAGTGACCAGGCTGGTTTGTATGGAATGCGCTTTGCACCTTGAAATTACAAAGTGCTGCTTCAAGACTGAAGCATTTCCATCCCCATTTTCTTCATCGCAAGTAATCCACTTGAGATTGTGGACAGTTTCACATACTTGAGTAGCACCATCTCATCAGCATGTAATATTGCTGATGAGATATCAGCGAGGGTAGCAGGAGCACGGGCCGCCTTTGCCAAACTGCGTCATCTGTGGCGACGAAAAGACGTCCGGCTGTCGCTGAAAGAAAGGGTATGTAATGGTTGTATATGTTTTGTTTAGCTCTACGATGCGGAAACGTGGCCTGTTGGCAACGGAGATATCAGTAGTTTTTCTGTGTTTGACCATCGCCGTCTCCGCCAATTGGCCCACATTAAGTGGACTGATCGCGTGAGCAATGTGGCGATTCGTCTGAGTGTATTCCGGAACGCTCGAGGTGTGCGATTAATTAATCGACCACTCACGTTGCATAGCTTGCGATGATTGGGTCACGTACTCTGCATGTCATCTGATCGTTTATCGTACCGGGCATTATGTACTGAACACTAACAGTTCGATGAAACCGCGTGGTAGTCGAGTAACAACGTGGTCACGAAATATAATGACTCTGATTGCTCCACTGAACAAGGTGGACAGGCGTCACCGGCCTGGCTGGGCTCCACGTGACCGTTCAAATCGCTGGTTAGAAACGTTATCCGAGATGGTGGTCTGCTGCAGTCATTTGCATACCTGCATGCGGACCATTTCTAGTTCTTTTGCCTAGCCCTTCTCTCGTCTTATTATTATTATTATTATTATTACTATTATTATTATTATTATTATTATTACCTTTTGGTAGCGTTTCTTCCTTTAGGATATTTCACGTCACTGATGTGAGTGACGATCCGGGCCACAGTACCTTCTGGTCTGGATGGTGGCTGTTATAAAACCCCAAATCTTACAGCAAAGGCTCGGATGACATTTGCTGATTTACGCCATCCGTGACGTCGGCATAATTTCAGTCTTACTATGAAAGGCTAAGTCTACAATGCCGCTGCAAAGGCAGTTTTGTTATGTGGCTGGCAAGTGTGGTCCATCCAGAGAAAAGACGGTCACAGTGTCCACTTTTGAACATCAGTTTCTCCGAAGCATTAGCGATTTGCAGTGAGAACACCCTGTCAGCAATGACTGAGTACTCTGGCATGCCTTTGTGATGGACAGACTCTGTCAATCCATGAAAAAATGATCTCTTCTCACTTCGGCGACTTGACCACAGCTTGCAAATGCCAACTACCGTCTCGTTTGAGAGTGGTAAGTTAGACTGGAATCGGCAACCCGGTGGTTAGCGTATGACTCAGGGTATGAAGGTACTGACGCTGACCCTTGTTTGAGTAGAGCTCCTCCAGCTCCCTGACTATGCTCGAAAAGACAATAAACATCTTTGCTTTATAGCAGCTAGTACACGTTTGTGACGTTCGTGTTTAGAATCTTTGTGTACACCTGATTTTATGTCTTTTGTTATCTTTTTATTTTAGTCTTATGTAATCCACAGTTCGCACTCTTGTTGTGGCACGTATACTGCCCTACTTGACTGATCGTGTTACATATATATATATATAGTCCAGATTTTTCAGGGTTGGGTCTTCTCTAAACATGTGCACTCTGCCAAACTCCATCATGACAGTATTTTCAGTTGTTCGAAAGCACAAGCTCAACGCACACATTCAGGAATCCAGACAGCTTGGGCGTCAAAATCATTCCTATAGAATGACGTTGCGCATGCTCCTTGTCAACTGTCTTCTTCCATACACCGGTTCGTGATTGCAATGGGTTTCACAGGCTGTCGTTTCACTTATTTTATACCAATTCACATTCTTGCGGTTATTGAATTTGGCAACCCGTCTCACTGGAATCTTTGTATCCCCTTTTGAACCGTACAACAACTAATCAAATATCCGCAGACATTTTCAGTTTCTTCAAATCTGTAATCTTACTGTGAATTACACATGCCCATCTAGTTGGCAACCACACGACGAAAACTCTGCCCCCGATTCAACAACATCGTGTGCCACAGAAGGACCTTGCCGAAATCGAAACCAGAGTCCAGTGTCTTGTTTCAGAATGTGTCAGCCAAAACTTTGACCACTAAAACAACGGAAAAATGTTTACCTTTTGAACAACGACAGCTTTCTTTTGATGCCTTCTTCAACTTCTTACAACAATAAAGTCCGATACATTTAAAACGAGTGTCGTTAGACTGCTCATAACGTTTTCTTGCAGATGCTGCTGCAAATATACTCGAGCAATTATGTTTCTTATGCAAACACGCTTAACAAATCAATTCAACCGAATTGTAACAAATCCATCGTGTCATGTACTATCTTTTAGCTGTTGAGAACAGTCTCACAAAGTTCATACTTCGGTTAAACTGAATCAGAATACTACGAATTATGCGTTCTTACTTCTGCTGTTGAGCAGAATTGGGCTTAGCTTGCGGTTTATCGGCGTTCAGCGGTTAGCAGTCACCAGAGTGATGACTGAATTACTCTGTGGGATATTCGCGTTAGAGCTGCAATTGCGTGAAATTTATTGATCTGATTCTAGCAGAATATGTAGGACACATATATACTAGGAATTAAAACTATACGATCAGCTAAAAAAAGATCTGAGCTCTAGAAATAAGCGATCGTTGGAACGATAATTTAGATATTTTGATGTCAGTTAAATACAAAATCCACCATCATGTATAAATGACATCCAACCTGTAGTAATCAAAACTCTAAGTTTGTAATCCATACTTAATGACGTCGTATTCTGTATACACAGGTCGCCAATCGTCTTGTTCTGAATGTGGGTTGTGCTCCAGAACAACAGTGCCTACATTCTCTTTTTTCTCGCTCTCATCCCCTCCCACACATTTGTAGAACGGAATGCTCTTCAAAGGCAGCAAGAGGTACTATCTGTGGTATCACATCAACAAGTCCAGTTGCAACAACTTGAAGCACAACTTCATCTGATTGCCTCGATGATCTCTGGAACATATCAGACGAGTACCACGCGAACCGAGAAGCAGAAGAGTTCACCGGTGAGTTTGCCAGCACGCTGATTGCCGGTAATTTGACTGTTTTGAGTTACCACTGACAGACTATACATCAGTGTTCGTTGGTGTTTTCTCTAACCAAAGAGGAAATTTAGCATTGTGGAACGGTCGTTAACGCTTGACAGTGCTCAAGATTTTGTTTTGTCCTATGGTTGCAAATACTCAGCTGTTGTCAGTTACAGTGCTCCATCGCCCAGTTTGTTTGTGTAGGTGTGCGTACAGTTTTTACCAAGCAACTCTTGTTGATATCCAGAATGGATAGAAAATACCGGACATTTCACATGCGACATTTTTATCGTAACCATATCCCAAACGCACGGGCAGAAATGCCCTCAAAAAACGTGATAAAGAAAGATATTACGCGTATTTGTTAACAGATTTCTGATAATCCTGCAACCTCATTACAAAGATTTCAATCCCCTTTTGATTGTGTTATTTTTTCACTCGTTATCCTGAAGTTTCTTTCCAATCGATTGTATAATCAATCACTACTTATCATTTTAGACTTCCGTTCACTTTGAAATATGCATTTTACGGTCGATGTGATGTTCGTCGTTTATGTGCAGTGTTTGTGTGGTCTTCATAGTATCTGAACCAGCCATATCGATCATTGTTTAGACTGCCTAGATAGCAATGAAAAAGACTGTATACATCATGTTGTAACCGAGCCATAAGATTATTGTTTATTTACTAGCACTGACCGTAAGCGTCGTCCGTACTCCACAACGTCCCGAAAACAGGAAGCGCTTGATTATTCATCTGTTAACGTTCAATCCGTATGATGGATGGAACGTTCCAATAGATTTATGAGCTTTGTATTGCCGAAAACCTGTACTGTGGCGAATTTTGCTATATGAATGTACACATGCAGTTATGGAGGTATATTTTTGTAAACATCCGGCTTTTTTTGCCCAAAATAATTGCCGTTCTTGACCAACCGTCTATTACCGTCAACGAATTGGCCAACTGTAGCGTTCAGCCTAAATAAATAAGTTTTCCTTTCTCATAATTATTGGGGCCATACCATGCACACTAAACATCGATCCGCTGCTCTTTGGTCGATTCCTTCATAAATGCACACCTTTGCCTGGTAGTTACCTAGCTCTGATTGTTATATTTTAAGTACCGCCCCACTTTTGTCGCATCTTTTGCATTCAGCCCATTTCGGGCAGCTTGAATAGTAGCCACAACCGGTTACGGCTAAACATCTGTCATTCGATCGTGCCGAGTATCTCTCTTGTACATAGCGATCAATACGCTTTCCTTAACTTGTTTGAACGACTCAATTCATCGTCCTGTCCATATAAGAGTTTGCATTACCAATGTTCTTGAACAGGTTCAATGATATGCATATAGTCGGTCGCAGTGGCTGCTAGCAAACTGTCGGACAACTGTTTCGACCTAGTTGATTCTCACCAAAACCACTCACACTGACGAATCTAACTCGTTGCCGGTGAATGAGATTCAAAATGGTAGTCACCGCACTTATTCATTAGACCACGGTGTTCTAAAGTGACTAGTTATTTTGTTTCGCTTCTTCCCAGGTTAACCTCAGTCAGCTATTTGCGACTGGCTTGCAAACTGCCTCAGACAAAGTCCATCTAGGTCGAAATGCCCGCCAGCTGGGACCCTGGTGGGTGCTTGCTAGTTTAAGGGTCAATAAGAAAAGGAAGACGATATTTTTTGTAATTTTTTTTTCGTGCACTGGCCAGAGTAGTCACTGTGTGGTGTAAAAACTGCGATAAAATGTGCTTAATGTTCAAATTGTAACAATAAAAAGTTTTAAACCAACTGACCCACAAAATCTTTCCCTTTCATCGCCATTTCAACAATTAAAATGTACAGTCATCGCCTGTACACTCTACTGGTTCTAGACCCCAAAAAATGCCGGAGTACTCGTCCTACGTAATCATTAGCGACCCCCTGTTTGATTCAGCTTATTCCAATGTTTCGCCCCACTGGATGTTTTGTTCACACACAAGTTCGCAGATTAAATCACGATATACATCAACGGAGGATAATACTTTTATGTTTTATGTCTGACTCAAGGCTCCATCTTCCATGATCTAAACTGAGCAGTACAACATGAAACACATTTGTGTAGCATCCTAGTAGCTCAGGTTCTACTAACCAGAGTTTCGCTTACCCGCTTTTAGGTTCTCAAATAACAGTTTTTCATGATCTATTCTTCAATGGTCCGACGTACATGTTCCTTTTGGCAAAGCTAATTAAGTATCAATATAAGTTCAATCCCATTCATATTTGCTCGAAAAAGTACTTCGATTTTCGGGACCATGTCTGACCACGGGATGCTCAGGATACGCCTTAGATTTTGAAATGAAAGTGGTTTGTGTACGACACATTTCGTTAACATGTTGATTTCGATGCCATACTACAACCTGACAGCGTCGTGATGTTATAATCGAATAGCTTGATTTGCACGCTCAGACCGTGATACCTGCATACGCGCCTGTTAATTGGTCAAAATGCAGCATTGGTCTTCACCATGCGAGCTCGCAGTTTAAGGACAGATCTGTCGACAGGCTACCACCCGAACAACACAAGATATCTACGATATCACCATTACCACGAATCTCGTGCGTAGGCGTGACACCTCGTCCTCTGGAAACTGAAGAACAGCAAATATTTCATCTGCTGTTAATTCTATAGGACCTCGAAATCTATTGGTAACCCGTTTTTGATGAACCACACCTCACTGTCAGTTGCACACTACGGACCGATGCCGGAACGAACAGCTGTGCCTCTGATGAAACTGGGGGGATTTGTGCAAACCAGTGAACTTGCACTCGTTTGGCACTACGTTATCTCTGTTTTGTGTCAACCATTCTCTGAAATTGAAAAGCGCATGTTAGCTACCGTCAGGAAGAGCTTCCTCGTGGACGATTGTTTGGTATCCTTCGAGACAGTGGAGAAAACCAACCAAGTGGTCCCATAGTTGTTACGTATGCTCAACTTGGATGATTTTCAGCCTCTACCTCTAAGATACTTTTAGAAGCACTGTCTCCGAAAAGCCAGTCCGGGCTGCCCAGTTTGACCTTTAAGATAGATTGGTGTCAACGGGCACTGAGTGTAAAAGGAGTGATCGAGTCGAACTGTTTTACGATTGATATACGATTACCAATAAAACTTCAAACATCCAGTGGGTTCTGGTGTGCCTAAACTACCCTCCTTCGCTTCATGTTGGTGCAAAAAGCCAAACTGCCTTCAATATGCTGTCCGTCCTATGTATTGATTCTGTCTTCTGGCCAATTTTTACAATATTTTGAATTCTATTGGTTGCACTTTCGGACCGGGGCTATTGCAACTGGATGAGATTTGACAATTCTTGCTACTCTTTTCTCTGTACTGCATAAATGTTTAACCCAATTCTGTTGACTGCCAAAGACTGTGTGTCACTCGATCGATAAACCCGAATCTACTCATGAAGACTTAACACTAAATGTTGGTCCAATTTTGCCATATGTTATACAAACTTTTATATAAGACATATTTCTGCTGAAGATTAACTTTGTAAATCTTGAACTTTGTAAATCTTATAGTTATTTTGCACATTATACCAATCACCGGTGTCTGTATGCTGGCTCTGTTAGACGGGAGTAGAATCCGAATGCTTTGGCATGTTTCTTGTTTATGCTGTTTATCTACAGTGTGTCGAACACTATTGCATCCCGAACAACTTGGTATTTGTATATTCATACGTAGTGGTAGTGGGATCCACCAACTAATGCAGGAAACTGACTGTTAAAACAATTTCTCAGTCAATTCACGCTTAAATCCATTCATGAACTTGGAACTTGTAATACTGGCCGTAGTGTGACAGACGCGAATCAGTGTGAACAAGACCTAGTTGGATCGCTCCTGTTTGGTTTATCGTTCTATGACAAGCAGTTTCGTTGTGAGTAGTATACTACTCGCAAGTAGTATATTACCCATAGGCGACATTCAGGAACAAAAGGGCAAGCTCCGAACGCCTGGAAGACGATTGACAAGAAGAGACTATCGGAATAGTATGTACGCGCTATGGCAGAAGTCCCACCAAAGCGAATGACAATGATGTATGTGAATGCATGCCTGACGTGCAAATGAGTGTACGCGTTTGCGTACATGGCCTATACAAGAGTTTGCGCGATGGGCGGATTACCAGGCCAAGCGTCTTCTGCGGTCACAACGGCTGGTGCCGTGACCAGGATGCGAGGATGAAGATACCCTGGCCGCAGCCGTTCGAATATGCAGACGTCCGGACGTTCCTGGCGTTCGGAGCTTGCCCTTTTGTTCCTGAATGCCGCCTATGGGTAATATACTACTTGTGAGTAGTATACTACCCACAACGGAACTGCCTGTTATAGAACGTTATGGATATACAATATCGTGAACTGTTCGTCACTCACACCCAAACCTACTCCTGGAAGACGATATTTCGATATGCATTTTTGGTAAACTGTCCAACGCATCATTGAAACACAAGCACAATGCAAAAGAACTTGTTTGTATTCTCAAACCAAAAAGTTATTCTTACCTTTGATCAAAAAGCGAACTTCTATATTCCTTACAAACCACTGAAACGGCTGTATGATTCACCTCGGTAGAATTAAAGGGACACTTGAATCTAGGGTCAATGGCCTCGTTCTAAACTGGCTTATGGATTCAGTAATTATGTGTGATCTAAAGCCAGAATGAACCGCCCCATCGATCTTCGTCTACAGATAACAATCTCATTAGTGTATCATCTTTTATGGTTTTGATATGTGCCCGTAATTCTGATGCTTCCCCTTTCGAAAGGGGTTGACTGGGAAGCCTGTGACAATGCGACAGCTGCAATCAGTTGTATGTATGATGTTCCATTCACACTACTATATCGTTTATTTTGAAGAGCAATATACACATCTTCGTTCAAGGGAAGAACAAACGATGACACTAAAATTAAGCGACAGATATGTAAAAAGGTGAATGTGCAAACAGGCTGTCTGTCAAATGTGAGACGCTGCGTAGTTAGCAACGCTGGACAGAAGAATAGCAAGCGTTGATGGGCCAGTCATCAAATGAAAAATTATTTGCGCCGTATATAACAAATGGGTTTAGAATGTTTAAAAAATTTCACGAAAAATAATAAAAAGAAAATAGGTGAACAGTCAGTCTCACAAAATCAAAAATCTCTTCAGGGCACAGAACTGCTATCACAGTCGAGGCTCACGCATCGGGACAAAAAATGTCCTTCATAATGAGACAACTGTCACAGAGATGGCAACTGTTAACACCAGATTCCCCGCATAAATGTGTCGTAGGTTTTTAGGGAACCTAGAACAGTCAGTAGACATAAATCCGTGATTGCGTAGGAGGGCAGCCCCAGTCGAAGAGTAACGTTACTTGAAGAAGGAAATATAATAACACGAAAACAAATGATTACAGGTGAATGAGAAACAGAGTTCACATCATAGCCCAAAGTATGGACGACCGATTGAATGGCGGCATTATCAGAATCGGTCCCGTACTTCACAATCTTGTCTGTCCAGGCTAATTGGCTTCGGCAATCTTCCACTATACTGACGTCAAGCACAACAGCGGCGCCGTCACGGACCGCGATAACATCGGGTTTGATGAACGAGCTCGCTGTTGGTACTCGCAGATCCTCGAAGAATGTATAGCCCAACTTGCGCAGTCGTTTCGCCAGGTCTTTGGCCACACGGTTATGTCGGGCACAACGCGCGTCATGGGTGATCCAGCATGATTGTAGAATATGAGCGAGGCTTTCCGGTTGACCGCAGTTGCCACGACAGAGAACTGAGTGGTCACTTCGGCCACCTCGTGAATTTCGGACTTTAGTCCTCAACAGATTACATCGGAGCTGGATGGCACGAATAAAGATTCTGGGAAAGATGCGATCTGGATTGAACAGCCAACGAATGGAGAGTGGAGATCGTGATACTTCCTGAAGACCGCGACCGTCAAGCGAATGGTAGAGTTTATCCATCCACGCCGCATGGGCTTCCTCCTTGTTCGTCACTACCACACCCTGAACGCGTACTGGGATGTTCGTTTCCCTCAAGATAGGGCCAAATGAATTATCTCTGACCACATTTCGCAGAACTGGACACTGACTGGAGAGAAGTCTCTCTACTCGAGATTTGCGCGAGATGGGAATAGTGGTAGACAAACTCGGGATGCCCAAACCGCCCAAACGAATTGGGGTGTGGATGTAGCTTATTGGTGTGTCTTTAGGAAGGCGGAGCCACTGTCGAACAAACTGGCGGATCGTACAGTCCATGGCTTTGAGCGTGTTACGGTGGACTCGGTTTAACACTAATGAGTGAGTCATCCTCGGGATCAGATGCTGTCTCAGGAGTTCACAACGTTGGTGTGGCTTCAAGGGCGCTTTGGTAGTTTCATCCAGCATCGTACGAAGTTGCAGACGGTGATTAGTGAATGTTTTACCTTTCCAGGTGAACGGGATACCTAGATAGGTCACCGTGTAGGAGGCGCTTAGTGAATGGATAATGTCCGAGCCGAAATGGATAGACTCATCAGAGATGATAGTTGCATTATGTTTATGGTCACCACGGATGACCATGAGCTTAGTCTTCTATGTGTTGATCTTCAGTCCGGATAGTTCCAGGGCACTGGCGGCGGCTGTAACATTCTCGGATTCTGAGCTAGGAGGATCAGATCATCGGCGTAGGCGAAACCGCTAACCAGTGTGTCGTGGAACTGGTAGCCAAGCTCCGGTCGAGATAGTGCCAACATCTCATCCATTGTCATGATGAATAGATGCGGGGACAATGGGTCACTTTGGCGACCACCACACTGGGACCGGAGAACGGAACCATTGAGCGTGGCGGAAGCATTCCTGTATGAGTCAGCAATGTAATGCGTCACAGGTGGAGGAGCACCGAAAGCTTGGGCCGATCTGATAATCGAATCTTGTGAGATAGAATCGAACGCTTCAGACACGTCGATAAAAGCCGCACACAGACTTAAAGACGTGGTACATGAGTTCCGAATCAGCGCATGAAGCAGTGAGGTCGCTTCGAGGCAACCGTCACGATAGTGGGCAGTTGCAAGCGCGAATTCCAACGACCGGTCAATATCTTGTGGAAACAACGTATCAACGTTAAAGATACGGCGATTGATCTGAGCTCGGTGGGAGATGAAGGATTGTTTACTTTGGGTACAAGCGTGATGCGGGAGCGGCATAGGTGGATTGGACAACCTTGGGTTAGCAGGAACATGTTGAAGTATCCGGCCAAGGCATCAGCTTTCATGTTTAGGCAACAATTTGTCCAAACCTCTGACGGTGTTTCCCATGTGCATAAAAGTGCGTGATACTTCTCCCGTGATCGGGTCGATCAGAGACTAGTCCGGAGGCAGAATCGCGCGAGATGGTCTCTCATCAACGTATGCATGACCGATAGTACCTCGGATCAGTATTCGTTGGAATTATCTGGGAGGCTGCGGTTCATCTTATAGGCAGTTCTCCATTTGCCAGAAAAAACTGCAAACGCAGCTTCTTTCTTACGCTGGTGGTACAGTGTTTGGATCGCTGCATAGTTAGCTCTCCCTATCTGCTTCGTGGTCGCATGGGTTATCACCTTAACACGACCACGTCGTCGAGTGACAAGTCGCCAGATGTACGGAAAAGCTAGTGAAGCGTGCATGTTCAGCAGCGATTTAGCTTATACCATTGTGAAAACGTCTGCCTGAAGACCGCGGGCAATAACTAGTAGTTCATCACTGTAAAGGAAAGCCTCGCTATTGAACTCCAATTGGGTAATCGCTGTTTGGATCAAACAAGTAAACCACTCGGAGTGATCAGCAGCTTGGGACCCAATATCCGATATCGTGTTAGTCTGTGAGACGGTGGTCGGATTGGCTGTGGGAGCAGTATTTCTCTGTCACTTCAGCGCATACAGACGAGTCCGAATGCTCTCCAAAGTACGACCTGGAAAATGTGACAGGAGCCCATGATGAAGTTCGCGTCAAGTAGGGCACGACGGATCCAGTGCATCGGCAAATCTGATAAGAGAAGCCGCTGCTTACTGAGACCAATTGGATCCGGCAGTTTTCATGGACATGAGCTTCTCATGGTTGCGTTCGACGGGATGTGCGTGCCTTTTGTGTTGACTGAGAATAATTTTGGTAGGAAAGCTACGGTCACAGTTGGCATAGTCAAAGATTGTGGCAGGCTGGATTTCCACTACCTGTTCTGAACCATTCCTGCGTCGATGCATACGAGTATGCGCCGGTAAGTCAGCATTCGATTTGCAAATCTGGCCACATTCTGAACCAGGTGTACTTCACTCGCCTATCCTGTGTCCTGGTAGCTTCCTGCACGGGGATGCTGGCGGTAATTTCATTGTCTTGATCGAATGTAAACAGTACGATTAAAACCAGGTAGAGTGGTTGGCCCTATCTGGAGTTGCTGAACTCTTAGCCAGTCAAGGTTTGTACGGAGACCGCCCAGTCGGCACCACTAGGATGTGGTTCAGCGCGCCGATTACTACTACTACTCCTCACTAGTAATCCGAATATAACGTTACAAGTTTAGTGATTTCGAGTTGGGGCGAATTGCTAATCGTGGGCTCATCGACTAGAGTAATTGGGACTGTTACTGTGTCTCCTCTTAAGGCGGTCGGGCAGTTTGTGCATTATTCGCAAGCGAAAGTGGTTGTGTTCACATATGATAATTTGGTCTTGCCTACTGTGAAGTCAATAGCGTTGTGGTTAACAGGGTTGCCATTTAAAAGCTTGACTGGAGTTCTAATCCCGGTGGTAGAATGAATACGCTCATCAGTAGTTCACAAATTCTGAATTATTGTGAAGCCTTATTGATCAACTGCTGGTGGCTGGTTCTGTGCGCTCATAATCAATCTCTACTGACCGTGAGGTTAGTTGTGAGTAACACTAGCTGTCCCGATCGATTTGTAAGTTTACCATTTTATTTAAGGACTGTTGTTTTTGTCTTCTGCTATTCATACGTTTACGACTGATGGGAATATCCTAGATGAATTCACATCGTGAAGATTCCATTCACATAGCTCAAAGGGGCCCGATGTTTCAAATTGCTTACTGTGTCCGGCGATTGCGCAGCGTGGAACTATATTTCTCAAATAGCAAAGTGAACCATTTTCTGTTACTTTACTATTAGATATGCAGTGGGAGAAATTGTTTACATTTTCTATCATGAATCTTTCTGATTATGTTTCATTATTCGACAATAAACGAGAGTAGGAAACGAGAATCAGAATTGCACAAACTTTTATTCTCTGAACACTAGAGTGACAGAACGTTTTTGAAACAGGTACACAAAAGCAATGTGTCATGGGCACACTGTAAGATTTAGTCTATTGATCCATCGTTGTTTTGACCTGCTGCCAATATATACTAATGGCATACTACTCTTGTAATACTCGCGCACGGTATTAAATCTAGCAAACTTTATCAGTCGGTAAACATAACGCTCAAACCGGTCAGTTTCACTCGTTCAGTTATTTTGTGCAGGTACTTTCAAATTCGTTAACCAATGTTATACAAAGCTATGTTTCTTACAGTGATTCATGGTTTGAACGCGGTTCACTAAAATCTTATTTCTACTCATTTGACTTGGTCTCCTGGCCTGATATTCAACAAATGCACCTTAATTAATGTTGCAATACTGTAATGAAACACTTATGAACAATACAGACTTATATAACACCTATACTATGGTAGGGCTGGTTTACAAAAACAGGTAGTGTGTCCGTCGGTTGGGAAGAACAAGGACCACATCAATTGTCTTCTCCTTAACGACGGAGCGCACTGGTGCTGTGTTTATTCAGAGCAACTAAAGCATGTATGGATTGATGTTGGCCAAACGCTCGTGAATGCTACTAACATTATTCCGTTATCAGTATGAGTATGAACTTCCTCTCTTTTAGCTTCACACCGAACGTCTCTTCACTGTCCAGATCCAAATGTTCATATATGCTGAACTGAATGACCTATCTCAAGAAGCACAAAAGCGTGGATCGATACCACACTATGACCGTTGTAACGACTTCTTTACAGGCATAACACTGTCACCGAAATGGTTGACCGTTACGAGACACAGATGTTGGTAACGCCAGTAGTGGTCGTCTCTCTGACATGTTCTCACTCTGATTGTTTGTCACTCGTATCTCATGGAGAATGGTGATTCACTTCATTTGGATCACTATTATACAGAAACAATCTGTTTGAACTGATGCAATTTTCCTGGTATATTGGGTCGTCCCTCGACTACACCATCTGTCCGTGTCATCTTTTTTTACCTAGTCCTATTCATCATCTCGAAGGCAACACACAAACATCGTTTGTACCGCTTAGCTTTCAGACAGTACTTATTCGATTTCCTTCCACACGTAATCCAAGGTGAGGCAGTGGTAGCCTCATGGAAGTCAACTATTTTGCTGTTGCCGGTTTATTTAATTTTTATCTCGGTTGCTTGATTGCCTGAGCCTAGAAATTGGACGTTTTTATCATTGAAACCTCATATTGTGGTGGATTGTCAGGCCGGAGTTGTGAGTATTTCAACACCCGGCGGAATACCTCAACCCAGGGGAGGTACTTCCAAAAACTCACAACGAGCGGATCGGGGACAGCGTGGGCGACCAGATGAGTCATCGTTCGACTGGATCGGACCAACGGACGAGACATGGTAGGTAAAATGGGATGGATGATCAGATCGGAGGCACGCTAATTTCAACATTCAGAGGAATATCTCGACACGGTCGTAGAATACGGTCAAAGCCCATAGTGGATAGATGGTGGACAACACAAGCGACCGGACGAGCCGTTGCACAACGAAATCGGATCAACGTACGAGGAACAGCAGGCGGAAAACTCCCCGATAGAATGCGTCGATCGCACACCTAAACCGGACGGAAATGCACACGACCTGTGAGCGGAAACCGGGGGTGTTGTGGACTGGAATTCTTACTCATGAACGCGAGCGTACGCGTAACATGCTAACTAGCGAGTTGGACAATAAGGCTTGTGCTTTATTGGACGTCTTTTCGCTACAGTATGTCTTCAACCAAGTGTCACTATCAACTACTGATATACCTTTTCTGTGATGATGATGAATACAAGAAATATCATCAAAGTCTGATGTAACAACTTCATCCGTATATTGATTCAAATACAGATTCGGTAAACATCTTCAGGGATATTGTAGTAAGTTTTCAGATCGCTTAGTCATCAAAATCGTTTTGATAGAGGAAATCCTCCCCCAACCACTTCATTATTTTGTAGTCAGCTTCTCCCTGTTACCTGCTAAGCTGCGCCTTTAAATTGATAGGTTTGAGTTTCTATCGTGCTTCATTCAGTCGTCTTGTCATGTTCGTCTGATTTTTTCCTATTCCACAGCTGCTGAGTTTTCTCATCCGCCTCATCGAAGCCGTTTTTCTGTCCGCCAATTTTTCTTTCAGAATAGTTCAGCAGAGAACCATTTATTTGCGTCCTTTTTAAGGTTCTTTCAGCATGCAATTTGCATATGAATCCTATGAACTGCTGCCACTCAACAAGCACGCATACCCCTTGAACGACAGTTGATGAACTTGAAACACAATAAATCAGTCATATCAGTCATACTTATCAGCTTCAAGGGGGCTATGCTCATCATTAATACCACTGGAACTGAATGGCTCAAAAACTTAAGCTGCCTCATAATGTTTTTATTATAACATGTGATAGCGTATATAGTATGTGCTTGTCAGTTAATCTCGCCAGGAACACAAGACCGATCTTATGGTTTTTACTAGCTATCAGGTATTTGTAGTCGCCAAACATTGACCACACGTCTTACCACAGATGTTGTTGATCATCTACACGAATCTACGGACTTCGCTAACCTCGAAATATACAGCGAAACTGACTCGCAAATAAAGTATCACTTACAAACTTTCGACTCTGTTTTTCCCAATACACCTGGAACAAAACCCTCAAACAATTTATCACGAAATGTCTCAGTCTTGCGTCCTCCTATTCTACTGTTCTATTGATGAAGAGCGAACCAATGTGTGCAACTATCGTCCGCATTTTAGCGCCCACTTTGCAGATGTTTTCCTTAAGAGTTACTAAGTGGTGTAACTCTGCGACATCTGGTAAAGCCAGTGGATACATAATTCAACTGATGTAAGAGCGTTGAGAGTTCAAGTTGTATTTTGCAAACCAACAGAACAATAGGCTCGTTATAATTTTGCTTTGCACTGGACTGCTTTTAGTCTAATGTTCGATTGGTTACTCACACGCGTCTAGTGACTGGCGCCAGTACGTGGTTTGTATGTCTTCTAACAGGTATCGAACTTTCTGTTATTAGTTCATAGAGGTAAATGTGAACGGTAGCCAAAACATGCTCACCCCACCCCACCCCCATAGGAACGTGACAGCACCAAACGTGATTGACGTTGTTTAGTCTTTTCTTTACAAGCAATCACTTCCATCACATACTGTGTTTTGCCAAAGGACTTCGAGTCCTTTTGATCTCGAGAGTTCAATGTTTATCTGAAAAACAGTTCAGCACTTTTGATAATGATATACCACACACACAACCACATTCTGCACATTAAGTCGTATCTTCAGACAGCTTGGTCGTCTAAATCATTACGATGAAGTGAAGATACGCCTGTTCTCTTACTGTTGCTGTCAGTCAACTATTGTTTTTTATCTTACATACGCCACTAGTATGTTTTATAAGTTAGAGTTGACTTTCTCTTCCGGCCCTTTTCTCCAACTTTTATCGTTTGCGATCACATTATTTCTGACCCTCCGAAACCTAAAATATCCGTCAAATTTTATTATCTTTCTAAACCGCCCAACACATATTCAGATTACTAGTGAGTAGTAGGGGAATTTAATTTTCATATGGATTGAACATCACCCACAATTGTTCGCAGCTTTCGTATTCCCACAGACCATTCAGTCGACCTCTTACATATTCAGACGTACGTAAGGATTCTCAGTCTCCTTCTGTCAGTGAAATTCCCATCAATCTGAATGAATCAGCATGTCAGGGATCGGTCATGTGCACACTTGTCTAGTAGGAACCTGAAGCGGGAAGCTGTAGGTATCGTTCGAGGTGGCCACACACGAAAATTGTGAACATCAACCTGCCGTAAAATGTGATTCATTGACATTTTTTAGACTTGGGGAAGCTGGCAAAACTTACTTACGCATATAGGACGGTATTGGTAGATCACACGATAAGCAAAAAGGACTTCCGGTTCCGAAATAAAATGAATCTTGGAAAAGTGGATTGTAAAAAAGCTAGATGAAATGAAAAAAATGCGAAGACAATCATAACTCGGTTACGGACTATAGCCTGTAAATTCCTATGTTCATAGGTTGTTACAGGGAAAGAAATTTGCTGTCTCTGTGTTGTTAGAGTGGAAAATGTGTTGAACTATGTGCAAATGTAAAGAAAAGGTGAATGGAAGCGAATTTTAAAAAAGTTTTGAATACAACTGCTGGCGTTCAATATTATCAGTAAAGAACATGGAAATACACTGAAACAACGTTCCGTCAGGCATGCACGTTTAATAACCCGTGGGAGTGAGCTGAAAGGGTGGCTGGGAAACTTGTAGTGGAAGTTACCCCTCATATCTCTAAGAAAATTGTAAAACTCTCAACCAGGTCAGTCGTGATCTCAGCTAATGGCCCGTAGACGTTCATCCTTTTTCACTGGTAGGAGACCTTGAATGTGAAGCATTTTGTTGGTGAAGATTAAGTCGGTAGTGCGATTGTTAGAAATGGTGGTAGATATGATAACTCAGCATGATGGTTTGGGCTTTTGGTTGTTCACAGAGCTTGGTTGCAGACGTTTCCTCACCAAACGAAGTGACATCATCAGTGCATCAGAGTTTAATCGCATAGATTTGTGCGTTGCAGTCGATAAACGTCGATGAATGTCTGTCTTAGTATACGACCATATTACTTTTCGACCTGGAATCTGATTGGCTATTTCTTGATGTTGCTGGTCCGTTGATCCGATTTATTATTGGTTACATCTCGTTACCATGACCATTTGACCTGAAATCTGACGGGATACCTATTATCATTTTTTTAATTTTGGCGGGTCGATTTAGTCTTTTTTGACCCTCCTTTTTCCTTAACTCCGAAATTCTTGCAGTGTGCCTGTCTGTGAACACTTTCGCCAAGTTCCAAATTCTTATGAAGAAAAAGTTGACGGGCCTGTCTGTTCACTCCCCGGTATGGACGGATAATGGGAACGAGCATGGTGATAATGACTTCCGGGTGGATTGCAGCACAACTGCTTCCTGATAGGTTCACGTTCATTTATACCTTTTTGGTCATGGTTGTACATTTTACAGACAAACTCAAACCATCTGTCACTATGGTCCTTATGTCTGTTTCGCGTACAGATACGAGTAGCTTAGTGTCGTCATAGTGATAGTGAGCACAATTTGACGGCGAATATGCATGATTGCATTTGTTGACATTGAACGACGAGTTGTTCCCTATTAATCACTGGTTTATACAGTTCAAATATCTCTGTGAGGTTACCTCATCTTTCGAACCCTCTAGAACTTTTCGTGAAGCAACGACGGTGGATAGCACGATAACGAAAAAAATGAACAACCGGGGTCCCAAGATAGTTCCCTCTGAAACGCCGCGGTCGACAGGAAGGCAGTCTGATCGCTGTACGTTCAACCTGATATTGAACTTATGTTCAGTCGCATGATACCTTGGCCGCCTGAGTAGACGCTCATCAAGTTCGTAATTCTGCGGCTTCCTTAGTGGGATGGACTGGTCAATCTTTTGGAAGACTGGAGAAATCAAGACAAATCACATTAACAGTCAATTCTGCATCAACAGTCCTCGTCCAAAGGTCACGAGCAGTCATCAAAATTATGGTTCGCTACTTGCTAGCATTAACACTAGAGGTCATTCGCTTTTTCAAAGTTGACCATACCGCTAGGCTACTCGAAGTGGTTTCTCAAATGCTACTTCAAATTTTCGTTTAAAGACATCACTTCTAAATTTACATATCTATCAGACTACTTATTAGTAACGCAATTTCAATGCTTAACAGTGGTGTCAGAGGATTCCGACGTGTGCTGGTTGGCAAATCCTGCCCAGACAGTCGATCTGCCAGATCATCTTATGAATTCCATATGGGACAGCGAAACGGGTGGGTGGTTGAGCCCAGATGTAGCATTTCTGAACTCCTGGCGTGGCTTTCTAGCCTAGCTGGTAGAGTGTTTGCCATTTTTCGGTATGTTGTATTTCTCTCTGATTAAAATCCGACCAACGCCCAAATTTTTTCAGTTCCTTCTAAATGTACAAATCCGCCAAACTACTTAACACCATCTTCTGTTATGGCTGATACAACATAGTTGGACGAGATTTCCCCCATCAGATGTACCCTAGCCATAAAAGTATGCTTGTATTCCAGATGGCTCAGTTGGTGTTGCAGGATCAGTGAGTAATCTCAGAAGTAACAATGTGTTTGAGAGACTGCAACGATTGGTGTAAGATTATTTAAGTCAAAATAAGTTTGCTTCTAACATGTTGTTTGCACACACACACACACAGAAGCGACTCTGTTTAACTGATATTTCCGAGTAAGAAAGTAAACGAAGTGTTCATCTATGATCTGTAGTCTTACACTGTTACCTCTCGTTGGGAATGTTCACCAACCTTGAATTTTCAACTCATGGTATAGGTCAACCAGTAACAGTCCAAAAGACAAAAAGACTGAGCATTTTGATAAAAATGGCTGCTTGCACAGCACTGTCAGTACCGGCTATTGGTCGAGTTCTAATGTGAGTAAGTATTTTTGGCAATCATCTAGTCGTTCAATCCAACTGCCAACCTTGCTTATTCTAATGGTAGGGTCTTTGCTGGTTTAGCGGTTATTTAATTTGCTTATTAAATGATTGGTTAATTAATTGCTTCGTTTGGCCGATTGTTTGTGTGTGCGTTTGTTGCCGAGTTCGTTCATGAAGTCCCTTACAGCCAAGCAATTTTCATAGGTCATCTTCACTATTTACGTTTCATCGGAACAGAGTTTATGCCGGTGTACATCAGTAAACCAATCTAATCGACCACAACTTCATATAGGCCATGTGTTATGCTTTATCGGACCGATTATCATATCGGCAACCATGGTAACCGGTGAACTGTGTGAAAACACTTTTAGTTAAACTTGGGCGAGGCCATGATAGATCGTGTTTGAGTCAACGACTGGTTCACATACATCGTTCCGCTCTGTGGACTTGACTTGAATTTTGCTCTAAAAAGAGACTTTTGGGGTAAGTTGTGTTTTATCTTAGGGAAGAACCTGTTTTTCACCCCCTCCCATTCCGTAGATCTAACTATATCGATCGCCTACTTCCCACCCTCGCTTGTTATGTTGGTCAGTTTTGTGCGCTAGGCTTGCTGAACAGTGGAATATGACTTTTTTTGGCGCTACGGAAATCAGATTTCACAGACCACAATCATATCTTCCATGTTCTATGTGCGGTAATCAGAACCTGACCTAAGTAAGAACACAAAGCATTCAGCCATTCTTTTTATTCGATCCAAAAGTTACAAAGAAATCAATATTTTAACATGTTTACGGGGGACTTATGTGAAAATAATAGTCTGGAAAAAGTTCATAGGAAACAGAACGTTGATTTTTGGGTTTGCGGGGCCAGAGCTATGGAGCAAGCAGTGTAACAGAGCCATACTCATCCTAAAGCCTCGACAATTTTTTGTTCAATTGATCCTGTAATCTTTTCGGGGGTACTATTTGTTGCACTCTTTTCTAAGTCTGTTCAGTATTTTATTAACCCAGGGACTAAAATTTAACAGTATAAAATGGACGATTTTACGAAACTAATTAGCAGATTATCCACAAACTGGGCCACATTATAGACAGCACTTCAGTGGGGATGACATTTGAGTCTCAACACACAAGATGTTAGTGATTCGGAAAGTATTCATAAAGCTCAACGCGACACGTTGAGTTCATATTACAAAATTCAAGACAAGATGACAAACAGTTCCTACCGCATAAGATTGTAACCAATGCCTACTTTTACCGTACTGATCCAGTAGATAGAACTTGACCAAGTTTGGGGATGAAGCTCTCGGAGGCAAGATTTCGTTCTGTTTTCTTGAAATGTTCTCATGAGATGTACATCTACAACTTATTCAGAAAATCAACCGTTGCGAAAGTTTGTGCGTGCCCGCTAGTCTGGGTGCTGTTTGATCTATTGATCGATTCTCTCATTTCATGAACATTAGTCAGTAGACCGACTGGTCATTCAAATTTACATGTCGTGAGACGAGCCATTGTCTACTCCATCACATACACACAATAACTAGCACGTGCGGTGATTGAAGGAACAGAAAATCAGGCAAGTAACTTCTCATTTATGATCATAAGGCACAAACGGACCATATGAATTCAAAGTGTTGTACAAGCATTTTTGTGGCAATACTTCCTTCGCGGGTTCTGAGAATTTTGTCGGCCATTTAATTAAACTGGGATATTATGAGTTATTCCTATCGACGATCAAGTGCATTGGTAGTCCAGCTTTGTAGGTCTCAGATAAACCATAGAATCTGGGGAGTGACGATACCGTCAGTCTTATTCTCTAGAGTTTGGTAGATCAATCTGTCTTAATGATCCTAGTCCAATTTTTTGATCTTCAGTCTTCTCTCAAAACTTAGTTCACATTATGTAAAAACAATTCGATAACGATACGTTGGTGTTAACGTTTATGCCAATTAACCATCATGTATGTCAACAATTTCTATCTGTGTTGACTCTTTTTCTTCATCTCTTTGGTGGTGATACTTGTTTTCCTTAGCTGGGAATTGACCCTTTCTTCTTGATTGTATAATGGTATCACTGTTTCCCTATGACCGAAAAGTTACCGAATCGATAATCTGGTGCACTGATAGTGTACCTGCTGCACACTACAACAGTTTTGTTGAACGGTTCTGTTTTGCATGGCGTTGCCGCTATTTGATCCGTTTTCACTGCATGTTTCATTCACTCATCGTTCTACCGGAAGCACTGTTGATACATCCGAAGTTAGCGCTTTAAGTAGCCAGTTATTTTTTTTTAGCTGCTTAGGTGGGTGATTGTGACATACGTTTACGTTGCAAATCGCCATCTTGCGTCGTTACCACATTGTTTGCTTACAATTGTGAATGACGTACTCACATTTGCCAAGGAGTGTTTGGTCACTGAAGCTGGGCATCGCTAAGTTGTTCACGTAAGCATTGGATTACACATCTGTCCTTTACTGTCGTTCATTCGATACGGCTATTTTGTACTGGCTAATTGCACATTGGGTTAGATGCATTTGCTTATTCAATGGTAGTTAGAACGGTTCTCTCCGTGCAGTTGACATGAAATTGATAGCAAGAGACGGGAGACTCAATTTATGTGGAACTTTATTGATAAGTAATGAAATACATAATTAAACGCTTGATGCTTTGACTCTCAATGTGTTAATCGAAAACCATAACTTTGCCAACTGTGAGACGACTGGTTTTGAAATTCTAGCAAGCATTAACCGTCCTCGAATGCCAATGTGGCGGGTGACCACAAGTAGCTACAGCTTAGAGAAATACTTTTGAAATGCTTGGAGACGTCCTATGGGGGTGGCTTGGTGAGTTCTTTCTCAGCCACACGTCAATCACTTGCATTGCGCGCCTTGATGTTCGCAGCTGAAGTAAGGGTGAAAACTGCTTACTTAGTTTTACGGCCAATTATGGTGTAATAGACGTGCGAGGCAAAGTACAACAGAAAAAACATACAAGCAATTAGCAAACTATGTCGGTCGCATATGGTCGCACATCATATCTTGTTGTACGGTTCCGAAACCTGGTCCATTCGGGCGGAGGATGTTCATAGAATATTTGTTTTCGACCATTGGTGTCTCTGAAGCATTAGCGGTGTGTGGTTGGAACACTGTGCCAGCAATGATGAAGTTCGCCGACGTGTCTTCGGGACGGATGAACTCTGTCCATCCTTAAACATAGGGATCCCGTCTCCTAGACTTCGTTGACTTAGCCACATCTTATGAACGCCAACTTAACGCTTGTCACATCGTGCCCTATTTGCGAGCGGTGGGTTAGGCTGGAGTCGGTAACCTGATGGTCAGCACATGACTCGGATTCGGGGTTTGAAGGCACTTGGCTTGAAGTTTGCTTCACTAGGGCGCTCCCGGCTGCTTGACTGGGGTCCGAAGGACATTGAACACTTTTGATTAGGGACGCTATCTGATATTTCGAAGAACAGAAGTCAATGGCGCTAGTGTTGCAGGTCTCTTTGCGTATCGTTGTTACTTTTTCTTCTTTCTCCGTCCACATTTGTTTCCTCCTTCACTTCACATACTACTTTTTTTCTTATGTTGTGGCACGTTTGCCACTCCTTATAGTTTTTACCTGTTATATATATACCCAGTGTGAAAATGAGCCGGCACTGTGTAGTTGTGGTTCTAGCAAAAAGGTACTGAATTCCAGAAACCTCCTCTTATTCACCATCTCAGCGAACGATTGTTATACTGTCGTGATGTGGATTGTTTAGAATTTATTGTCAAATGCTTTTATCTTTTCGGTTAACCGCTTTTTTGTTATGATTGCCAATAATTTTGCAGTGACGAGAATTCGACCAGTGGTTATGTAAAATCGCCTTACATCTCTGTTCTTTATCATGTTGGTACGAATCTTTCAAGATTATTAGGTTTTATTTTTCACTACTACTCTCCTTGTTCTCAGAATTTCACACTCCACGGTCATCGCCAAGTGGATCTGGCGAATGAGCCGATAGCAGTGCCCGTTCGAAAGTGTTCAAAATCTCCACCAGCTCGTCCAACTTGGGAACCATGTGATTGTATATCATCTGCGCAGCGAAAACCTGCTCACATTTCAACTGTTGTTGGTGAGACCCAAAACAAACGGACTGCAAGTCAAACCAATTCGGAAATTGCACTCACTTCAGTAGAGTTAAGACCAAGAGTAAGCAGTTTCCATTGTTCTATTCTGATTCATATAGTGTACTGTTTCGAGTACTAGGTGGTGAGCATCGTCCAAGCGTGCAACAATGTGAAACCTGGTTGATGGACTGAAGTTGATAATTGCAAACTTCTAACTGTTTCTTGCCCTGCTGAACTCGGCTCATTTTCTCAATCAAAGATTAGATGAGAAAGGGTTGTCGCTATTCAATGTGTGAGTGGATGTCATGTAATCTCTGTGATTTGTCCCAGTCCGTTCTGTTCATGATTGGATGCGTGGATGCCATCGTAGTGATTATTGTGCCAGATAGTAAGCTAATTGGGTTTTCATGCCTTACACTGTAGGGGAATTTCCTCTATGCTATGTGTTGTGTTACTGTGTGCAAACCTAGACAGAATCGACTGAAGTGAATGAGACTCGAACGAACAATTGGGTGGTTGGTAATCAACGCCGTTATCACCAAACTTTGGGCGAAGTATTTTGCGTTGATACATATGAGGGTGTTTGAAGTCAGTCGTGCGCGAGGCTGTCATTCCATTTGTTTTAACTGAGGACTAACTAATTTTCACACCCTATCCGGTTTTTATTACCATTTTCTGTGTTACCTCATTGTAACACGCCCTTGGTACGACCTCAGAGTCCCTAGTCGTCCCCACTGTTCCTCAACCTTTCTGTCATCGAGTAAAATGCACTTCATGCTGGCCAAAAAACAGACGGATGGATTGATTACAGCCTGTAATCTTACTTTTTACGAAATCATTTTGACTTCCGCCAAAGTTACCCACATAACAACTTGTTTATTCACTCTCTCTTCGCTTCAGCCATTGAATTGTGACATAGCCAACGACGATCGACGTGTTGCTGTCGCTTGTCAAACGGCGACATTGCCATCACCATCCGCAACATCGACATCAACGCAGCCAATCATTGTTAGGCATATGCCTTCCCACCAACGTTTGAGATCAGTACCAGTTTTGAAGTCACGTCGTCCAATACGGTCACTCATGTCGATGAACACAACTACTAAAAGGTCCCAAAAACGGGAATCCAGGGCTGTTGGAGTTCAGTCGATCCCCGACTCCTCAACAGACTCTAGTGCACAGCAACCGACAGTGACGGGAATTGGCGTCCAGGTGAATCTAGACAATCTTCCGCCGGATATCACGAACAATTCAGTTCAAAGTACGCTCTGCATTCTTTTCACAGGAGCTACATCAAGCTGTTTGTATTGTTTACTGCTAGCCCGCGCATTCACACATAATAATTAATCTAGTTGCTGCTGGTACTCATGATGTACTCCAAGATTCTTTCAAGCGACTTGATCACCATCCACATCTAATCCCAGTTTTCGCAATCAGAAGGACTTTCCAGCCACCCTTTTAATAAAGACTCAGTAAGCTTTAGTTCCTCATTGCGAGAGCTGCTGTCGAATATATGACGTTACTTACTAACATGCAGTCCCCGATTACTCATGTGTAGCATACAAATATCGATCAGGAAATCAAACGGAGTCCGTTCTTTCAACCAGACTTAGAAGTCCTGATCACAGGGTTTTAAACCGATTACTCTCTCCTGGCCAAACGTTCGATTGTGACAGTTCGGTTGTGCATAGTACGAATTCAGTGACCAGATAGTCACCAGGCTGGTCTCGTAAGCCTTTAAACTAGAGATTAGCTTCTGCCACCAAGTATCGCTGTTGGATTTCATTTATCGAACGAAACTCGAGTTCAGTACTTATTTTCGGAAAGAGCTAACTGAAAAGTCCGTATGAATATTAAAGCGGTCATCACGTAAATGGCATACAACTTACATTAATCAAACTTGTTGAAACGGGAATACGTTGATGAGCAAATGTAGAATCGAGCTATCACAAACGGTATTTGTGTTCTTCGTTCCCTCCCTCAAAAACAGACGAATCGATGACGACAAATTTCTTCCGCATTTTCCCAGATTTCTCGAATTCCGTAAATCCGGTCTTTCGTTTTGATTACATACAACTTATCTTAACGAAGTCAAACGTGAGAGTTGATCGTAGCGACACGTTCTGGCGCAATGTTTCCTATAGTGTGCAGTGGGGATGATGGTGAGAAATTAAACGGAAGGACGCAACAGTAAAAGGGCTTATCAACAAGCCTGATCGTAAAAGAATAACACAGAATAAACATACACATGATGGTCTGATTAATCCGTACCTCATCATCATCATCATAGACAGCATCAGTGGTTCACACTGATGCTTAACTGACACACAACCATAAGGAAGAAGAAACAAACCCTGTTTAGGAAGAGAGAAGAAAAAAGGGAGAAGGGAGGGGACCTAACCAATAAAAATAGCTACGTCTACACCCAAACATACAACATCAAAGCGCCTACAACTTGCAAACAACCGAGCTGTAAGTGAAAGTAAGGCGTCATCAGCAAGACAGCTTCCTCACGGCCTCCACTGCCCCGCGTCATTAAGTGCACTCACTTCACAGACAACCCGGACAAACAACAACAACATCCACACCACTGAGCCCGGTTAACCACCATCTCACCTAAAGTTTCAAGCCACTAACTCTGCGAGTCGCGAGAGCCCCAGCCTGGGAGACGAACCCGATCTACAGTGACCAACCCCTT
>LUCH01000590.1:24535-55359 GCA_013368495.1 Paragonimus heterotremus | reverse complement strand
CGCCCACACCGCAAGGCAGCGGGTGGATAGCAGTGTACCAGAACTGGTATGTTTTCCGCAAGAATATGTCAATCTTCTTCCAACCCCCAACCTGGAGGACCAGGAGACTGGTTTATCAGACCTGTCTGTTGGCTTGCCTGGCATGAGTGACTCTATCGGTGTGGTGGTCACATCGTCCAGTTTAGCCCAATAGGTCATCGAGATGCGCAAGCCGTCACACCGCGTCAAGGTCCGGTCTCGTTGTACTTGGAGGCAAACAACAGAGAATTTCTTTATTCAGATGCAGTGAGTGAACGCCCAACATGTTGGATTGACTAGTACTAACTTAAGTCCATAGTTTGATGCAGGAGAAAGATTAAAAAATTATGCGTCCCCGGGGCGGAGTTTACCATCAGTTAGAACAGTGATTATCCGTATACATGCCAAATGCGCAACATGGTTTATGAAAACCTTCATAGAACATAGCAGTAGGGGTAACAGTGAGAAATGGACTGAAACTAGTTGCAACTTCTTAAGCGATACCTCCCTAAAACTGTTTGCAGAGCGAAGTAGATAGACAGCTTCACTCAGTAGTTGCTTTCGGTTGCTGTCTGTTTGAATGGTTCGTTATAAGCTACTGGATGGTGCATTTTCATGCTTAGCCAGCCACTTCCAGTATCCAACATTGCATCGACCAGCTATATTATCGGAATGCGGTTGATTGCGGCCGATCTGTCGTCAATCCTACAGTGGTCAGCAATTCCCTACATCACTCACATGAGGTGGTTGGTTTCGCCTGACTACCTAAGCCAGAGTGGACTTGTAATTGTTTGCCGCCCTCCCTGGACACTTTTCTCATAGCCTGAAGACCATGGTCGGTCGATTGCTCTTGGCGTTTCAGTCCTGTTTACAGTCGTCATGACAGCTATCAGGTTGCTATTCGGATAGCTGGTGTCTGAACATCCGCGGCAGAGATTGCCTAACTTAACCGGTATTTCGAAAGATGACGACAGAAGTCTATGCCACACGAAGTTGATCGTCTATGTACCCACAGGCAGTTGGCTTGTTTGTCAAATCTGTTGCCACGTCGTGCGGACACACTTACGCACTGAGTGCTCATCGTATACGCCCGATGAACCAAATGTACATAGAGGGTGGTGTTAACTTGCACCCACTTCAACCTGACAGCTGGGTTCTGGCGAGTGGGCCTCGTCTGCTTCCCGTATCCGGCGAACCCGTGTCTTCTCACTTCGTGTTAACTGATGAATGCCTGTGTCTGTCGTCCTACATTTACCTTGCGGCCCCGTTCGCCGTTGAAACCCAGAAAAGTCACTTCGGACATCTCAAATTGATACCGGGACGCATGACAGTGACATCAAAACATTTGGAAAGGGTACAGATTTGATCAAGAACTTAATTCAGTGTCCGTATTTGATCCAACTGTATCGTCCCAACAGCACTGTAGCTTATACAGTTCCGTTATCTCCTTAGCTATTCTAACTGCCGGATAGACTCCTGCAGTTGGCTTGTCCACACTGACATGAATGGATTAAGTAACTAGACGCCTACAGAATCGAGACGTTGGTAGTCGAACTGACAGATTGATTCACTGCGTGATATGTGTATTCAACGTTTTATCTTGTTCGGATGCACACACTAACTGAAATGTATTGACAGTTGATAGCGTCCATCTCAATCGACCTTGACTTTTGAAAACATGCACATCTGTTACAACCAAGGGTAAGCGAAAGGTTGGATGCTTCATAAACACGATCAGCCAACGGCGAATGGTTGCTGGTCTCACCATCAACCCTTCGTCGTGAATCTGAATAATGTATAACGATAACAACCAGGCGACGGGAGTCCACCCAGACAAGCATTACCACGACGGCACCAAACTGCACAAATAATCAATGCTATCACCGTTAGGATACTTAAGCTTTCATGTTTCAACCTGTCTTCTTGTTCACTCGTCCGACCTAGTTGTATCTCAGTGCACGTATGTCTTCGCCTACGCATCTTCACATGTTGCATCCGTTTCTCTCAGTGTGTCTGCACTACAACTGTCATTTTTATGATCCAGCATAGCTAGAAAAATAAACACAACCACACAACTCTTCCCCCCTCCCTTTTTACCCCAGGGATACGAACAACTTCGACCTTTTGTGGATGGCGCCGAGTCTACTGTTTACAGTTGTTAACACTTACTTGTACTCATCAGTAATCTAAAATATCGCCTAGCAGGTTTAATGAGATCGGAGATTTCGACCTGTCTAGGAAGCCCTAATCGCGGGGTTATCGATTGAAGTTAACAGACAGCAACTGTGTCTCCTATCGAGACGATCGAGCAACCTGATCATTGCTCACAAGCTAAAGTGGTTGAACGTTCACATGCGATGATAATTCGGTCGTGCCGAATGTGAGGTCATTTGCGCAGTGGTAAACACGGTTGCCTCATGATCAGCGTGTCCGTGGTTCAAGTCCCGACAATGGTGAGGATACGCACTATGGGAATGCGACAGCTGCGGTCAGTTGTTAGTGATGTTCAACTTGAAATTAACGAAATCCCCGACTCCTCATCAGTAAACTTAACTGTACATAAAACAGACAAAATGTGTAGCTGACCAATTCGTAATTGTCGATGTGTAATGTTCTCCACAACAATGCCTTCTCTCCCATCATGAAATATATTAGTCAGCTAGATTACCACCCTAAAGAATGCAGATTCACCTACTATTAATGCGATTGGAATGTCATACATCATCGATATCCTGCACGGAACCAGTTTGCAAAACAAAAATCCATACGTTCCCGTTTTAGTGACGTTTAAGCGGACAGCTCATGCGGTAAGTCTTTGGATCATCCACGGAAAATGAATTCTTAATAGTCTGCTGTTATTTAATTTGGGATCTGGCATAGTTGCCACAAGTTTCTTCGTTAATGCATCTGATCCAACATCCATACAGGTAATGGATGTGTTAGCATGAATGAGCAAGTGCTAAAGGAAAAGTCATCGGAGAATGCAACAACTGACAGGTTATAATAGTAAAGCTACTGTGTTAGAAACAGCCCTTCCGAAAGCGACACTTTGTGGTTACGATGAGATGATCCTTTCTGCGCCACAGATGACGTTATCTGTGTGTGTTCTGGTTAGCAATCTTTTGTCTTGATTTCCTATCTCGTTTCATCCAGATTGACTGCCATGCTAGTTTCCCAACCGTTATTTTGTACGCGTACAACCGATTTATGAAAATATGACTTGTCCAGCCCGTCGCAACCACGGGTGCGTACGGTTGCCCTTAGGGGACATGTGTAACTTGTATAAAAAATTGTTTCTCAACCCACATCAGACTGTCCAGCCGGGAAGCACAAAGATGTAATCCAATATCACACGATGACTGTGGAACAGTACATCGGCGTGGACACAGAGCGGTTATTGCAATTACTGTCTGATATGGGATCAATGGACGACAAACCAGTTGTGGCTACCTCTCATATTCTAATATGTTCGGCAGGCAGCATATCACGACTAACTAGTTGAATGATTAGTTTCATGAGGGGTTATTTTGTAACGTGACTAGATATTACTCAATTTTATTTGCAACAGTTAATTCGAAACCCTTCATCGTGTCCACCCGAAAGGATACAGGCTCAGATGTGTCCACGAATTACACTTTCATCAGCTCTACCGGACTGGTGAGCGACTAAAACTAGACTGCTAAAGCACCATTTTCATCCTGTGTGCTGTCCGCCAAAACATTACTCACACGGTATCGTTTGAATCTATGCTTTATTGATCACCTTCGTGACTGATACAATCCTACTCGCATCACTGGCAGGTGAATAAGTGAATCTGTTTTGAAGTACCGTGTACTATGATTCATGGTAAGAGGATCGATGTTTTTTTAGCTCCGGGAGCATAACTACTGACAACAGGGTTGCCGGCTTGTGTGACTCAGCTCTTAATACCTGAGTAGTGCAAAATGTGTTTATCAACCAATGATACTGTGGTTCGGAGTAGACTGGCGAACGTAAATATGGTCATTCAGTTCTAGAGTAGTCACACCAATGAATTCACACGCAAGACCCATTCAGAGTACTTTTCATTCGCATCCCAGATTTCTTTGTCTAATTTGCTCTCAATGCTTATGAGTCACTCCTTCATTCAGCTGGCTGTATCTCCTTCCACATTCGAGCTGTCTGTTACCATTAACTATGAGCGTCTTTAGTTTCGGTGAACACACCTTCTTCCTGTAACCATTGTACCTGAAATGAAGATTCGTCTGTCTACATCAGTTGACCTTAACGTTGTATTGTTTGAGCACTTCAATGTATTGTTCACAGTAAATATAACTTCTCGTGTCGCCCAGTTGATATATACCGAAACCATATGTGTGACTCTTCGAATACATCATCACATCAGCTAACCTCGGACGGTGAATCTGTGTTACAGTCAGCTTAAACGAGGACCTCAATCACATAGATTTAGTCACCTATCTTGGAAAGACCATGTCTTATGACGCTGTACGACTATGCTTGCGTACATTTTCGTTTTTGGATTGGGATATTTGTGACACTTCCTGTTTACTAATGATTTTGGTTTTCATATACATTGAACATCACCCACGATTGAACGCAGCTGTCTCATTCCCATTGATTTTCCAGTTGGGCTGTTTCGAAAAGAAGCACTACACTCAAGTTTCGCTCTCACAATTACTGTCCTGTTAACTCCATTCCCGGTCGTGGCAAGGATATGCACTACTGACGTGCTCTAACTAGAGCGAAACTCGAGTCTAGTATTTCTTTTCGAAAGGGGTCGACTGGAAAGTCTATGGGAATGCGACAGCTGCGTTCAATTGTGGGTGATGTTCAATCTGTATGACTTCCCGTTTACCTCTGTTCCACTAGACGTGATAACTGCCTTCAACTTAGGGGATGAATAATGTCAGTGCAGACTACCATTCATGCTCCAGCAAGTGGTTTTGGGGCCAAATATGTGTGGGGCCTCGTTACCAAGCAATCGCCTTTTGTGACTACCTAATTCGAATGGACGTTATTTGAGCGTTTGTGACTAGTTCACCGAATTTTGAGCCATGTGACCACAAACTCCAATTCATTCACCTAGGTGTTGCGTCGTCTACACACGTTCGCGTGCACAAATCAGTTGTGTGGCGCGTTCATTTGTTCACACGCTCGCGCCCACCTCGGTAGTACGCACACCCTCACAGTTGGTGTGTCCACATTATCCTATTTTTTCAACCGACTGTTTATCTTTCACATGACGTAGTCTAGTGTATGCGCACGTGTCTACCTGCTGACCTCATCACGCAGCATGTGATACACACGCTTCCTCCCGCGTGTCACATGACCGCCGCTACGTGAGCACGTGCCGTACAACCCGAACGTCTGTCTGCCTGTATCGCACGTGGGCTAATCTATGCGCCAGCATCTGTCAGACCAATAGGCAACAGATAATGTGGTCAACGTGCGTATGCCCGCCCGTTCACTCGTTTCGCTTGGTCGTGAAAATATATCGACCACAAACTAGACTAAAGTGGATTGGAGCTGATCACATTTTGGATGTTTTTACTGTCTAACCAACTGGAATGTGATGAACAGAGATAGATTGATTATCGGTTAGAGTCAGCGCGTCACTTTACTTCCTGAGATTGTGTTGGCCTCATTTGAACGTTTGTAATGAGTTAAACAAATTGTTTCTTTCTGTATTCTAGTCCCGGGTACATCAAAAACGACACTGGTGGGTGTCGTGCCGCAGTCCGTCTCGGCACCCGGCTTGAATAACACAAACACCGCAACGCCTTCACCGTTGGCAGACGAAATCGAACACGTACTCTCCATTATCAATACCATGGACGCCCCTGCATCCCAATGGTCTGGGCACACACCTGTTAAATCTGACTCACCTCGGCTCCACTCACTACAATCAACACACCAATCGGATCGGCTCACCAATTTCATTGACCGACGCCTGCTGCTAGAAGCAGATCTGTTTCCAGCCTCTCCATCCTGTTCCCGAGTCTCCGTTGATCGGGCCGAGGAGCAGCTGATGCGCGACTTATCTTTCTTTCAATTTTAATCCAATCACACAATCAGTCCTGGATCACTAGGATCCAATTTTTCCCGGTGCACCGAATGCATAATTGATAAATGTGTAATTCGGAAATACAAGTCGATCTATCATCATTTCCGTGTTCTTTGATTCCTGTAGTCTAGCATACTTCAAACGATCCTTCATATTCCATGCTACTCAAATTGAAACTTCAGGTGAGATGGCGGCCAACCGAGCTCAGTGGCGTGAATGTTGTCGTCGTCTGTCCAAGTTGTCTGTGAAGTGAGTGCAGTTAATGACGCGGGGCAGTGGAGGCCGTGAGGAAGCTGTCTTGCTGATGACGCCTTACTTTCACTTACAGCTCGGTTGTTTGTTTGCAAGGTGTAGGCGCCTTGATGTTGCATGTTTGAGTGTAGACTTAGCTATTTTTATTGGTCAGGTCCCCTCCCTTCTCCCTTTTTTCTTCTCTCTTCCTCAACAGGGTTTGTTTCTTCTTCCTTATGGTTGTGGGTCAGTTAAGCATCAGTGTGAACCACTGATGTGTTGCTGTCTATGATGATAATGAATCAAATTGAACGGACTTGTGAACGAAAAACCCCTTATTTTCACCTTTCATCCCAGAGTTCCTGTTCATAATACTAGAATGGGAACTGCTGATTCGAACGCTTTTCATGCGAAAAATTGCGCATTCGGTCTACAGTGCTCTTTCTGTGTGTGGTGATCACCTATTTGAAATTCGAAACGATAGTCCGAGTATCTGTTTGTTATCCATCGGATGCTGCTTATTGATTCAAACTACGAGATACACACTTGAGAAGATTGTATTGATTTGAGGACCGTTCGCGTTTGCCTTTCTCTTTCCGTGTTCTATTCGGTCGGGCCGCAGTCACTTGGGTCTGATTGGCTTAAGTTTCCGCCTCCAAAAGAGTTAGCGTGATCCAGTGTTAGGACGAGCCATCAAGTTCGTGTCACATCATTTATTAGTTGGTTTTTTTCAGTCATGACCGTCTCATGCGTCCTTTCTTTTGCAAAGATAATGCGTCCAAAAAGCAAGACCCACTCTGTTTAGCTCGCGCATATTTTCCACTAGCCGTGTACTCGTATTATATACCGGAATTCCGATTCAAAATACGGTGACATTTCCATCTGAATTCAATGTCCGCATGTTCCTGTTTTACTGGAGTTGTTTGTGGCGGACATTCGCTTATCACTTCCCTCCCCTTGGTGCGATTTTCCATAACGATGATTCGTTTGATTTCTCGTTTTGGTCATAATCCAACGGCTTTAGGTTTCCACCGTTCTCCGTAGCTGTGCTGTGATATTTCATTAACTGTTGACTCATCCGTATTTGTTTCTTGCTTCCCCTAATTACACTGTGTACATGAGGGGAGCGACCCACAGTCATGTGATATAGGCTCATCCGACGTCACCCCAGATACATTATCATTGATGGGAACGCATCATTGGTTGCTATAGATCCTCTGCTGTTTCACACTCGTATAACAAAGCGTGTATATATAACTTAGAAACCGATTCATCATTGTGGACAGTGATAAGAGCTGTGGAGATCTACTGCACGAGCTCATTCTGTCAGGTCTTGTTGCATACATCCCGTAAATAACATGCAACTATACCACGTGGTGAGAAGTGGCGGCTGTCTGCTGGGTTTCACGCGGCCTTCCTTACCTCACTTTACTAATCGTTGTTAGTTCATAGTTGGTTCAGCTGTAAAATGGAGGCACTCACGCTGTGCGGTTCAATTATACGCGCCGCGATGCATCAAGGTAGAGATTAGGTGGGTCATAAGGTTCAGAATCTGGAAAGTGTGCAATTGTCAACTTGCTAGTGTCCTTCGTTTTCTTATGTTGACCACTTCGTCGGTGAACTGGTGTGATGATTGTAAATCATAACGGAACACTATATGCCATTGTTGTCCTACTGCATAATTAACTACATTGTGCAGATACTGAATACATTACAATTTCGTTGGCTAACGTGCTGCGTTATTACTACTGCGTAGAAGCTAGCTCTGGGTTAGAGCTAAGAACATTTCCCATTACTATTACGTATTCCCAACTATCACAACTGGATACTCGTTGCCAGTTGTGCGATATGATGGATTAGCTTCACTACCAAACAACCTACCTGACCAAAGTTTTCACATATAGGCAACAATATCACGCATGTTACACCCCGTGGACTTATGTCTTCTAAGTGCACGAAATCCCGATTGGCCCACTGTCAGTGGCATTTATCAGCATGTCTCGTCTTTCTGACAATATTATGGCGGAAATACCCCATATCACTGACTGGTTACGGTATGGTTAATTTTTGATCATCACCACTTAATTAACAGTTAGGTTTACACACAAAAGACCGTTTTCAAATGACTACCCTCTACGCCCGTAGGTGGTTGTGTGAAACACTACATCCAGCAACTTGTCACAGAAAACCCGTACAGTTATCTCGAAGGTGATCTTCTGAGTACTCTTTGATAAATCTGAATTGAAAACTTTCTATTATCCAGATGGTTTCAGCCTCTTGAGCGGCAACCAAACTTTGTGTACACCATCCTGCTTTGTTAAATCGATCGTAAACATTTCCCCCAATTAATGAACCGTGACTCTAATGTAACAGCGTCGTCCATATCAAATTCGTAGATATTACTTTCAGCAGCAACCACTGACGATCGCGTTCGGTTTTCCAAGTCTTATCCGGAAACTTGACCAGTCCTCTGAGAATTTCGAGCAGCTTCTGTTGAGACTTCTCGAACTGCTTCTGTCGGCTTTGTGGAGAACATTGTACTTGACCAAGTGATATTGTCATCGTTTTTCTCCCTCGTTGAAAAATGTTTATAACGTTCGACTTGACTGATTATGCGTTCCATCACCCGGCTTCTTTGATGTAAAAAGCACTGCAAGGTGTTAATACGGCTGAGTGTATAGCAAAACATTTCTATATCCATTCAGTTTTGTAAGCATGTTATCTGATTCGTTCCTGGACCTTTTCCCCGGCGAACTGGCTTAACTCACTGACCATTGCCCAACCGTTACTGTGGCTGGGTGATATGGTTCACCATCCATCCTCTTCACGTGACCACTGAAATAGTTAAACGACGCCCACATGAAACGGGTCCAGAAGCTCAGACGTTTAGGAGCTAAAACGGAGACTAGACAAACTATGGTAGAAAAAGGTGCTCAACGTATATCGAAATGAGTGAGGCTTTTTGTCACAACTACCAAATAGTTGGATGAGGCTATTGTGTACACATGATCTAATCAACTGTCGTTAACTGCGATGCTGGCTGACTTCGCCGTCAACGCGACAAAAAGACAAATGTTGTGAAATGTTAACACTTCATTTATTCTCGTCAGTCGCATACATATAACCATTGATTATATATGTACCTAGGCAATGGTATACATACATATCTAAAGTATGTAATGATATATATATATATACTAATATATTGTTGAAAATGTCTGCACATATGTATATATGTATAAAACGCCTGACCACACGAAAAGCTCACTAACAAAATCAGAGTCAAACCCACAGCAACGGTACTAATTATCAGCGTCTTTTGTGCGCAAATGTCGTCGATTCTGTTTGATTAGCGTAGCTTTCCTGAATACCGACAGTTTCGAGTTCCGACTACATAATAACACAGTGAACAATGCTAATGTATCAACCCGTATCCAAGATGTGTTCAGCAATCGAAGGCGCCGTATCCCCCATAACCGGTGTGCTGTTATTGGTTGCTGATTCATCCCGTTGACGTAGCACTTAGAGATTCGTTCAACCATCCGTTGGCGTCAAGTCTGGTCCGTCCTACCGATATATTTGTCACTGCACATGCAGGTAAACTGGTAAATTAGGTGAGAAACGGAATAGTGCGTTGGATCATGGTTGGTACCATGTAAGATGATAATAGGAGCGGAAAACAACTTTCGCAGACCTAAAAAACAACTTAAATCATTACTGAAGGAGATGATGTAAATAATACAGAGAATGAACTTAGCTTCTTCCTCTACTCTTTACTGTTTCACTTTCCACTGACTTCACTAAATTGTCCGGAACCTCAGTTACATTCCACTTGAAAACACTGATGGGTAACACAACCATCCTTGTGTAACCTATAGCCCTTTAGGTGGTTGCAAGGTGAATGTGTAGATTATTGTAGTCAGAGTCTAAATTTGGCAGTGTTCAAAATGCATGGATTGGACAATGATGTACAACGTTAACTCTTAGAATTCTGAAGCCCATCTTGCATCAATGATCTCATGACGTCAATTCAGTATCATTCGCTATCAATATCATCATTCTGAACTGTATTAGGTATGAGTCACACTTATGATTAATATTACCTTAATTGAGTAAAACGTGATGGTTATACACTAATGATTACTCACCCAGCTTGTTCGAGATGGAAATGAAGCCACAGTTTCATATGAATGGACTTTTACAACTAGGTTAATCAGTAACTCAGATGCTATTCAAATGGGTTAGTCATCAATAGCGTACAAATGCTTGTGAATGACCATTATAGTTTAGATATGTATATAGTATACGCTACTTGTTGGCATAAAAAGTCAAGATGATTTATCGCACAGTCTGTTTTCGATTATTTTTCATCGGGTCATATTACATAAAGGAAGTACCTGGACGATATTATCTGTGTAGTTGACGAAACTGCGGATCTAAATAGCCTACTTGCTGAGGCGAACATAGCACATCCTAATCTCAACTTTACACTTGAGGCCGTGTAAGATGAATGAATATCCTTCATAGATCGGGCACTGAATCGTCGTTCAGACGGCTCGGTTCAGAGAGAAGTTCACAGGAAGGCGACTTAGAACGGCTAGTATAGGCAGTTACGCACCTCTCATTCAGAAAAGAAGCCTCATTTGTAGTTTGACGCAGAGTTATGGAAATATGTACAGATGACGCCATTGAAACAGAAATGATATTATCATGCCGGACATTTAAACAGAACTCCTACCCAAAAACTTCATAGATAGGCATATGGAACTGACAACACCGAAAGTTAAACTCCAATCTGCGGAAAACAAGTTGGTTTATATGACACTAGACTATAAAAACGAGGCGTTAGTTGAACTGGTGACTCGTAGAATAAATAAAGCCATTTAGAAGACCTACAGCGCGACATAACTGCGAATCTCGTTCAGATCCGACCCGGTAGTTCACGTACAACTCGAAGATATATTGCCTAAATGTGTGACCTCATTTTCTGTTTACTCTTTCACGTGCAGGTTACGTCGGTCACACAACCAGGCGCCTTTCTCAGAGGATGCATGGACACCACCCTACATAGCTAGCTAAGGACGAGGTAAAGTCACAGGAAGTGGCTTTCTAGTCCATTTACCGCTTGCTCGGCCGTCAATCTAAAAGAGACATTTCGTATTCTAACCATCGCGGAATTGATTAAAATCTCTTTGTGCAACACAGTTGTATGCACCGAAGAAATCTGTTCAAGCCCCACGGTTACCATGGCCTCCCATTACTGGTTTGAAACCTCCGACTCAGAATAGTTTGACGTAATTACGTGACAGATCGTCCTTGATTTTGCTCGCGTAACAACCATGATATAAAATGCCATGTAATTGACCCGATGGTGATAACCAAAAGCATATTGTTCGCCAAATCACCTTTTATTTCCAATGAACTCACGAAGGTTATTCGAAAAGTTGATAGCACAACTCAACTTGTAGTTGCATCACTACAAACAACATGTACACGGATGTATACACCTAAGGCTTTATGATCAAAAGGAGATGTGGAATTTTGTAGCACATGTTCAATAATATCACCATCAAACGATTTCCAGACAGTTTCGCCGAACTGTGGAGATCTAAGCAATCTGTCATGTACAATTTTTCCAAGACTCTAGTTATATGTCAGCCGAGGAGCTTTCTAGCGCTTCGGCACCTAACTTACGATGTAACCCGCCTTTACTACAAACGCTAATTTTGTGACCATGATCACAAATGTTTGCTCACTAATCGTTCCGGCACCGTTCTGTCCCACCCACACTCACAAATGCAAACCAATTAGAGCCGCCTGATCGCATAGTCATGAACTACATTTCCGCAATGTTTTGGATCGTCCCAACTGCGTCATCTCTCGCTCTGTCACACACATTCACCACAACAGCTGAATGTGGACTGTGTCGATGGCTGGGTTGACGCACACACATACATGATAGGTTTTGTTCTGTTTAAGAGACAAACAGACACGAAAACAAAACCTGATCACGATGGTTTGTCGGTCGGCCAAACACTTGGTGTCCCAACAGTGATCAAGTGATTTTGTTTACCTCCCCACACAAGCGGTCGGTAGATCAAAGTCCAGTAATAGGGCCAACAATCGAGGTTTGTGTGTGCTTGTGTATCCATGCCCTTGCGACACATGTGACATGAGGTTACATACAATATACAGAGTAGTGTGAACTGAACACCAGCCACACATTTTCTGTGCGATCCGCATCGGAATGTCTTTGTGTGCGATCAGTAGGGTATTTCGAGCTCTCCATCATTAGTCAGTTGGTTCAAATAAAGATGAATGTGACCTTCTGACGAAACCAACCAGTTTGCGACTACAATTAACAGGGTATGAACAAAAGCGACCTGCCTGGCACAAATTGCGCCATTTACCGGAATCTGAGGGGATAACTGATTCTGGTGGGGCTCAACCATTTCAGTTACAATGTTTCGTTATCACAACCACATTTTTCAGTCCACCTTATGCCATGTCCCTTTAAATCACAACATGAAAAAGCCTCAGTAACATACTCGCTTTCGGAAAAGGCTGAGCAGACATGTTTATTGACCTCACTCAGACCAGCTGTAAGTTAAAATGAACAAATGAGAAAAAGCATCTACAGAATTGGGATAAGCAGTCGGACAAGCTAGGCAAAAAGAAATCCATGGGGGCAAACTGGTTACGGGATCAACAAGAGCTTGAAACACTAATCGCAGAGTGATAAATATGGTCAATAGACCGTTCGACTGCTTTCTATGAACGAGTTTTAGCTTGATCAGTGGAAGTTTTTCAGGACTCCAAAATTTGAGTACTCCTAATACGCGGTTCTAAAGACCATGCACATACAGTCGTGTCTAAATGAGTGATGGTCTAAGTGGTGTGTTGTAGCCGCACATCAAGTGGAAATCTGGAGTGACATTATTACTTCGGAAAAATGAAGACTGAGTTGGGGGAAGTTTTGATGATTCCATAATCCAGAGAACAGAAATAACAACCACTTTGGTCACAATGTTTTGTTCTGACATCAAGCCTTGCTTAGTGTGGTTTGCTCTGGTTGGCAACTTGAAGACAGTTGGCTCTTTACGTAATAACTTGTATTTGCTCTTTCCGCGTATTGTGTTTCACGCCTGTAATGTCACGATTAGTTTTCGTTCCTCAACGTTACCACACATTTATGAACGGTTAGCCGCTCCCGCTTTCAGTAGATGTGATATGAACTTACAGCTGTCCACTACGGCCAGTCAGCTCAACCTCACCACTACTGGCCCCGAGTGACCTTAAAAAAACCTACATAATGGACCGTGTTCAATTTCTTGTTGAATTGTCACTCTGAGAACCAAAAAGGCTAGCCACACACAGGAGACGTGTTAAGCAATTAGGTCGAGCACAACACTATGATTGAATCGGTTACTATTCTCATCTCTGTTTACTAACTGACATCATTTATCGATTAAGCAAGGCGAACAAATGTGCTGTAACATTACCTACCGTTTAAATCAACACAATCATGATAAATGACGCTTGAACATTTAGCAGCACTAGAAATTAGTCCATCCCGAGAATCCCGGCGATACAAGTACTTTTCAGTGTGCGTTTCCTGTCCGTTTATTAGACGATATGTCTGTCCAGACCGGATGACATTCTATTCAGATATGTAACACACTATACATTACTACTGAGTACATTACATATTACGGATTATATGCTTTCCTGTGTAACAGTTAATTCTGATTCTTGAGCAATTATTGTCATTAGTAATGTTACCAGTATCGCTTGTCAAACGCGTACGATACTACCTTTTCGAAAGTGCATTTGGATTTTCAAATCAACGCATTTCGAGGGATCGCTTACCTTCAATATATATGGTCCTTTCTCTTAGGAATTGTTAGTCGTCGTTAATCCTGGAACAGATTAGAATCAAGTAACCTTCATTGTTCTGATTACTTCGAGACTATCACAGTTTTTCTAATCGCTGGGTTTTACTGTTCCTTTAGGTAAAACGGACACTCGTCGAACGTGCATTTTAGCATAGCTTGTTTATCATAAAACGCCCGAACGGAATATGAGTACGCCTGAATAAAGAGTTTGCTTGTAAAAAAAATGATCAAGACAAAATCCACAAGGCAGCAGACTTAAACTGTTTTAAGGGACAGTTGGCATCATGGACTGATATGTCAGATAAGTGTCTGACACTAGCGCGAGGATGCACAGCGATACCTGCTGACAGATATGGCGGACGCTGTCACAGTACGGATGTACAGCTACAGTAGTGAAGTGTTATCGACACAGATAAACTGTTATAAATGAACGAACGAGGCTAGCATGTCACTTTCCACAGTGAAACTTTCTGAACTAATAAACATGAGAGGTAGGAGTAATTACCTAATTATAACCACTCGGTCCATGAAATATTTGAAGCTCCCTCTCACTGGCTGGACTAGGTTTGCACAAAATATTTAAAGTGGGGATAGTTCAACTTCATCCAGAATTGGACAGGATGTCGTATCACTCACTTGCAACGGATAGATGGAGTTGAAAATATCAACATATGGTTACTCGTTTACTTTTCTAAAATAATACTCCAAACATGGAATCTTAAGTGAGATGAATTAATGTGACGCGTGATACGGTTTACTGTACAGAAATATCAGTTACCATTGGGCGATGGACAGGATGAAGTCAAACAGAGAATGATGTTCAAATGGGTTTCAGTCACATAAGTCCACGACTGACTTTTTATGTATTTCATATCTGAGAAGAGTTGTTCGCAAGTATAGTAGTACCGACAAACACGGAGACGATGTTATGTTGGAAACATTGACTAGGTGACTTCAGTTGGTTGGTGGGATACTTTGATCGAGCATGCTGAAATCCGACTGAGTACTGTCAGTTGATTGTCCCGAGCTAAATTCTACGTAGTCTTCGTTTCTCCCCACAATGAATTCGTGCTTTACATCTGTTTAATCCGTTTCTACTCAGCAGTTTACCTATACTTTATATACAATGGTTATACGCAACAAATACATTTACACATACAATTGTTTACTGATGAGTAGTAGATGATTTTGGTTTTCATACAGATTGAACATCACCCACAATTGATCGCATCTGTCACATTCTCATAGAATTTCCAGTCGGCCCCTTTCAAAAATTGTATCCGTTAAAGTTTTGAATTTGTCAACAGTATTTCTACTACCTGAAGACTGGTTTTGGCGCCCGGATATTTTGAAAGAGTTTCTGTGTATAGGTGACAAACTGTTCTTGTTATGCGAGAAAAAAATGCGGTTGTATTTCTTGATCCGATTACACGTAAAGATGAGCATGATTACTGATAACTGAATCGTGTCCAATAAAGAGTCTCTTAAGTATGGAACTGATCAGTGGAATAATATTGGAATCAATGATGCACTTTAAGACATTTCGGGCACCATGACTGTGCCATCTTTTTCGAACAGTCAAATTCAGATTGCCGGAAAACACCGGCACAGTATGTTTGTGTGTAGGGAGGGGAAGGGTATGCGGAAATGGAACGAGAAATTGGAATATAAGATACAGAAAAGGCGCTAGGATGCCAGGCATAGAATGACGACAAACTGTTGCTGCCTCACACATAGGCCATGAAAGATTGAAGAGACATAAAACACTTGGAAATTTGGAAAGCTCAAGGATAAAAGACCACCCAATTAAAGCGGTTAAGGGGTTCCTACTAGAAAGTGTATATTCAACCAGAACACTGTCAGTAGGTTTTTATAATAAGTGGATGAGGAGAGTGATGAGTTGATTAGGTGATAAGAGAACAAGTGGAGAAAACGAAGAGTGTCCTCCAGAACTCATATGTTGATTGACAGAATGCAAAAGTTTGTTCACTAAAATGAATGAATTGGGTTCGATCGGGAAAACATCGCTTACTAAGTTCAATAAGTGTGTCAAAAACCATTCAGAATGTCCAGTTTTAAACAAGTTAACCCTATCATCAGAGTTGACGAAGTCGTTCTGGATCTTAGACGCGGACATGTCCCCATGTAGAATGAGTATGGTTTTTAAAAAGCCATTCACAAACCTCCGTTATATCCGTAGAAATGTCTAAAAACAGTACCGGGTTTTGCGCTTCAAAATTTCGGATACATATGCATCTGACCTGTTTTATGGACAAATCTTATCCCATGAGGTGTGAAATAAATGCACGGAGACTGTTTGTACATTCCATTAGGAGAAAATGTTTCGAATAGTTATTAGCTTCTGTGTAACTATGTGACTCAGAACTGACCCGGTTGTCACTTTATCCGTCAGACAATATCTGTGAAATTATCTACTATGAACAGACAGATTAACAGTAATCATAACCTGTCTTGTATGCCATAAGTTTGTGTTGATGATTCCATCGACCAAAACCACAGTCGTTTGGCAGCTAATCCGCTCCTCTTTTCAGAAACTCGGGTGTCTGCGACCTTCTACCCATTCTTTTCTTCAGCTTTGTTGGTGTACTGTATGATGAATTGTTTGCTTGTCGTTTTCGTAGTCCAATCTGAATTTTGTTTCTCACTCTTATCCTCTCTGGAATGCACTAACATGCACTCGTATGCTGAAATGCTTCTTGTATTACATTTGACATATCTTTCTTCTTAGTATGGATCTTGTCATTGTAGTCTATCCCTCCGTATATTTTCCGAGAGATAAGGGTTTCCTTTTCGTGCTAGCTATTCAATTGGCTAACCAGCATTAGCCTCACTCACACACCTACTGGTCTTATTCCTTCGGGTTTACACCGGATACGTGGTGTGTGGTTGGAATCGCAAGTGGTGCACTGCAGGCCACTTGCGGGTGATGCTTAAAGCACAGGCGTCCTTTGAATTCGGTCAGTGTGACAGGCTAATCCGTTTCGGATGCCGCCAACAAGTTTGTGTCAATTAGCTTGAGCAACTACACCTTTGAATGGTGATAGTCAGTGTTCCTCAACCGGCGCGAACCAGATGTTCTTCACTTATTCCTCTTATATGTCCGTGCACCCACTTCTGTATATCAGTCGACCAGCTGACCTTCACTGAATACCACCCAGTTCTCGGTTTGTTGATCTTTATGTACTCATTTTTCTCAGCATGAGTGAGTAGGCTATGCTCGGTCAATTTGTACTCACCCGGGTGATATAATTTACGCTACATACAAGACTGATTGCAAATGGTGTTCCGCTGAATGAGCGTCATCCATCAAACGTCATTATGAAGAATAATCATCGAGATAGATGAGTTCCATCCAATGCAGAAGCATCAGCGAGATAGATACATTTCACTCACAAGGCCTGTTCGGTATGGGCTAGGCGATACAAGCCAGATTATGTGTTTGTTACGAGCAACAGTATATATGCCACAACATGCTGATTAAACTGCAACATAACTGGCAACCGCAACGAGTGTTACATACTCCCATCTTTATAGACAATTTTTCTGACAACAAAAGTGTTGTCTGAAACAAGCTCTCCCCGAAATGAACTTGAATAGACAAGCTAGTAGTGGTATATTGCACGATCTTTGTTCGAACTGGACCGAACGCTCTCCGTAAGTCATAATTTCATGCATATTTTGTAATTTCCATTTCAGCAGTATGTACTTGATAAGATGCAGCGAAATCAGTTCGAACAAAGATCGTGCAATATACCACTACTAGCTTGTCTTTTCAAGTTCAAAAGTGTTGTCAATAACATACTTTACGGTAGTCATCGTTTACTGTTCGGTAAAGATCTTTTGGATCTCAGTGACACAGGTGTATCTCGTGCCAGCTGGATGTGAGTACCAATAAGTGTTCTTTTTCACAGTCAGTTACAACCACATCCCACGCCCACCGCTAAGCATTTCGGTCCTGTTATGTTGCTCACAAGAGGAGCGACTTATAACGTGTACGGAGGAATAGCAGGATTTCCTCGAACTAACTACATTACTAACCACATTACAGAGAACCAACAATGTTTACGACTGCTGTTGGGCGACAAACGTGTTGTGTCTTGATTGGACCGTTAGTTGTTACGTTCCTTGAGCACTTCGGTTGATTGAATCTGATACGCGTTCAGACATCTTGTTTTAATCACTACCCCTTATGGACAAATTCGATGTACCAGCTAATTGTTGTTTTCCATTGGTTGACCTCGACTGAACACAGAACCGCTTGTAGTGGCGTGTACATGAGCTCTGAATGACTGAACTTTCTTCAGTCGAGAAACCGTTGCAGACCAACCACATTCTATCCTTTCTCTGTTGACAAGCTTTTTCACCTCTCGTTTTCAATGACCCCGCATAGCCTGCATCACGTGTCTCCATTTCTGACGAAATCCGCCCTCTCAAATACAAATGATTTCTCACTACACCACCCAAGTCAACATCGTATGACCTTTGCCCACGATCTTTGATCACCACATCATGTATCCACTGTCTCGGGTTCTCAGGTGCACACTAGACCCATACTTTATCTCGTGGTTTAAAGCATGTAATATTCGGAATATCGCGATCATAGTGTATTGTCTGCTGCATTCTGCATCTTTGTAGATTCTGTTGAACACTTGACTTGCCGAACATGTCGTAGCGCGACAGTTCAGATGCTGCTGGCAACTTTATCCGTGACCTTCATCTAAACAGTGAAGCTACCCCCACCCAAGAGAGTGGAAGTTGCATCTGCCTAACAATTTTCTGGTCATGAGAAGAAGCGCGTAGCAAACAAGCTTGTCTTCAGTGTTTCACCATCAAGCTAAATACAACACACTTATATGGGTTCGACAGGGGCAGTACATCAATAGGGTGAGGGATGGTAATTATTAGTGTCAAGTTAGTCAGACTCATCAAGTGTTTTTGACAGATAGGCGCTCCTACGTAACAGATCGATCCGGGTTATTGATACATGGCCACGGGAGGTTCAATTCTTTGACAAGACGTTTTTGTGAACATAACGGGGGTAAGTGTAATCGAATTGCTATGGCTTCTGCGATGGCTACCAAACGATCTTTGACCCACTTCGATTGCACTCCGCAGACTGGATAGATCGGTTTGAATGAATCTGCCGGGTTGGTCACATGGTTCGATTCGACCAAGTGTGCAGCGACCGCCGATGAGCAAGTCTTCATCGACCTAGCTAACCACGCCGGATGGTGCTCCCGCATGCGTTCAGATAGTCGCCTTGTTGTGCGGCCTATGTAGCTTGTTCCACAGGAACAAACAAAACGGTAAGCACAGAAAGAGGCAACATCTACAGGCGGTATATGTTTTAGCTGGGGGCGCAAAACTGGTGTGGAGTTAAATCGTATACGTAATTGAGCTGCGAAATAGGTTTTGTTAAGTGCTACGTTAAGTCTCCTGGTTATATTCTCAGTATTACTGTCACATTTGAAAGGTAACGTAATATAGACAGGCTTTTTGTCTACAGTTTGTGGTACATCTACCTTGGTGCTAATTATCAGGTGTTTGGCTATAAACTGTTCTGGATAACCGTTTTCAAGGAGTGTATTAAATATGAACTGTTTTTCTATGGTGTCATCTGAGGACATTTTCACAGCTCCATCTAGTAAGCATCGGACTAAATTCTTCTTTTGTCTCAAAGGTACGAAACTATTGAAGTTAGTATATTGTCCTGACCAGGTTGCTTTGCGATATACTTTACGTTGTAATGTGCCGTCCTCACGGCGTGACAAGAACACGTCTAAAAACGCTATACCCACTGGTGATTCAGGTTCCAGGGTGAAACGGATATTTTTGTGGGCATAGTTGAAGTGCACCAGTATTTCATTGCGACACTGCGATTCGTCTGCCATGCAGATAATGTCGTCTACATAACGTTTATAAGGAACTAATGACTTTATTTGATCTGCTAGTGGGCTACTTTCAAGCTTTGCCATAAAAATGTCTGCTAACAAAGGGCCTAACGGTGAACCCATTGCTACTGCATCCTTTTGGCGATATAACCTACCGGAGAAAGTGAACTGAACATTGTAAGTGCAGCGATACAAAAGCTGCTTTAGCTCATCTACTGGTATCCCTACGTTTATGGCATTGTTCTCTATATACCGACCGAGTAACTCAATTGTCTCACTTAGTGGGATATCTGTGAATAGAGACGTAACATCCATTGAGAATAAACGCATTCCCTTTGTGTTCAGTTGTCTTACTGTTTCGACAAATTCAAAAGAGTCCCTAAGATTATGAATCGATAGTTTTCTCCTAACTGGTTCTAAAAACTCGACTAGCCATTTTGCCGTTGCATGATACGGTGAATTACACATATCCAAAATCGGTCGTAGCAGCACTCCGTTTTTGTGCACCTTAGATAGCCCATAAAGCTTGGGTGATCGTGTCATTCTGCAATCCAAATTCCTAATGAGTCAGCACAGTTCAAAGGACAGCAATCTCCAAGGCACTGTCCGTACAAATGTTTGGCTATTCTGAGTCATTAGTACAATCCGTTAACTACAAATATGTGACCTTCAGCATTCACCGAGAATGCCTCATAACGATGATCTTATTTCCACTCCATCAGTTGGACTATAGATGTCGTTGTTAAGGACAAAACTGTACATTATAGGCCCATATTAGAAACCATTCCTCCAAGTACGTTGTTGGCAAGCCGAGCGAAATGCTATCGTTGTCAACGGAATCACATAAGTATTGTACTGTTTCCATCAATGACACATTTGTAAACAGGATGATTACGTCAATATCGATATCGACACAAACGTCACGAACTGTGTTCATGAATTAGAGTGTATCTCATAGGCTATGAACAACTTTTTTATTCTCAGAACTGGCTCCGAGGTTACGGCCAGCCATTGTGCTAGGGCGTGATAAGATGAATTCCGCATATCCGGAATAGCACGTTAAGGGCTAGTTGGAACATACACTGCTAGAGAATAAACGTTTTTCCACTGGCGGTATATCGGTTACATATTCATAATCGCAGATTCAAGTTTCAACATGACCCACATTTTACAGGAGTCCGGCTGCGCACATCCACCGATGGATTGCACCTCTGAACTGGAGTCTGATAACTTTCTGCATTACCTGGACGTCCATCTGTGCAGAAGGACTGATGGAAATAGCCAGATCGATTACTTCATTCATCAGCTCTAAATTTGGAGATGAAGTGCTGATCCACAACTCATATGTGTCGAATCACTTGTTCGTTTGTGAGTGTTCAGCAAACCACGTGGGTCGTAAGGCTTGAAATTTGTTTGGAGTTATCAGAGAGCATCATCCAGTGTGGATCGGGATAGGTGAAGGGAAATCAATCAAGCGTACCATTGTAGGCAATTTGGCTGATAACTGTCATCAGGTTAACGTAGATAGATCACCTACTGTTCTCCTATAGAATTCCAACGGATCAATGAAAATTCGTTCGTCATCGAACGTTGTCCACTGACGAGATAATCGTCAACCTTATGAGGACAGCCGAGGATTGTTCAATCGCTCCAGCGACGTTTGCCATTAACTGATTCAACCGATCGACGTGTAGGCAGTTAACAATCAGTTGGCTTTTACAAACAGGAAAATGAGATAGTGTGTATTCTGACTGATATTGTGACCGTTATTTATTTTGGTGTTTTTGTAACTGTAACAGTCCGATGAAACCGCACTGGAAACATGTTTGCCACACTTCGCGTTCAAATTGACGCTAATACATTCTGTCTTGGTACGGAAGATGTCACATTTAAAGAAGAATGCATTCTCTACTGGCAGTTGTTTTAGTGCAGTAGCTTCGGGCTGTTTCACTTGCATACACAGTTGGTTTACCTAGGAACGCGAAGGGGTAATCCAATATTGTACGATTGCTATTGAAAAATGCCACCGTTACTTACAAGTTTAGCTATCATCATGGATATTTGTACAGACAGAAATGAACAACAACGGTAGTTATCGGCTATCACGCTACAATGAGAAATACCACTTTTATGTGGACAACACATTTTTACCAAAGCTTTCCAAGTAAGTAAATCCTTCGTAAGAAGTGTTGTCAGCCAAAGGTAACAATGATCTGCCGTGTGGCAGTCATATTTTGTTGCTTCTTAAAGAGACGTCCAATAATAATTCTGTTTGCTGTTATATCCTACTACAATTAACCAGTAAATCAGTAGTTTTAATCAATGTTGATTCATCATCACCTATCATATTTTCCGCACATCAACTTCAACAATATTTTAGCTCTCCGAGGCTGACAATCCCACTTCTCAAGTTAGCCTTTTGAAATCCCTAGTTGTGACTGCTCTAGACTAAGCTGGTGATTTGTCTCAACTGTACCACAAACTGTCGTGGTGAAAGGCAAGGACAGGTGACCCACGTTTAGGAAATGAAGGTCGGAAACAACATAGATATCAAACCAACTATTTAGAATATAAAAAAACGGGCAAGGCCAGTACCGTCTGCTTGTAGTATTCCAGTGAGATTATCCATTTGTGGTGAGAAAATGCAACTTCGATCTTTTTTGTCCTAGTATAGCAATGTCAGATGTCTTCTAGTTCGTGCAGACCATTCTGAGCCCTCTTTGTTGTAAACCTTCGAAAGGATAAGCTGGTTCGTCCTCGATATAGTGGTGCGCTTGACAGAAGTCAGATTCTCTTCCCGGTAATAATTAACACGGAAATCTCGGTCCCCAAAATACTCCGACCGTCCCCGTATTTGCTTTCAAGACAAGCCAAAAGACGAGTGCAAAAATAAGCTTTGTTCCACCCCCAAAACGTGTGCAACAAGGCAAAAAAATACAAGGCATTTATATGGTGCGTAGTGACCTAAAAACATTCTCGAGTCAGAAAATAAAGGGACAGCTGCCGAAAAAATTAGTCAAGGTCACTAGGCCACCAATGAGCATAGCGGAATATAGGTCGGATGGATAAAAACTAACCAAGGTTACTTCTCGACCGTTCCGAACGATTCTGCTCATTCTAATTGGATTACTCGTTTTTTTTTCTCGAGTACGGAGGCGTTTGTGGACGAAAAAAATGGACTCCTAACATTCTTCGAGCTGATTCCCATTATCTAAAGCAATGAACCATCCAGCAGGCAGACATTCTACCACCGACCTTCAATCTAGTCCTCGCTACAATACAATGCCTGGCCACTTTAGCTGCTCCGACATTCAGTCGACCGTTGCTATCATAGTGCTGTGTTGAGTTTCACGTATATACTGTGCTTACATCTTATAAAGGAATACTAACAAGAGCATGTATTTCAGCCAATTAGCCCACGAAGCGGTGAGAGTTCATTGTGGGCCCTCGTTCCAAGTGAGCGTATCGGATAATCAGTACTCACTGACAGTTAATGACAAACAACCAAAGAGTGATTATCACAGCTTAGAGGTTATTAAAGTTGACTACGAAAATAGTCACAGGCTAAAACGATCAGAAAAGACTGAATTGCTGTAGTGGGTTGGTGAACGCGACTTAAACAGAGGTTTGAGTCTTCGTGGTGGTTGATCAAATTCTGTTAGTTGTTCCGATTTCAATAGGACAACCCGAACCAGGAAAGCTAGAGAATTGGATGGATATTCTGGTGGGCTAATTTGTTTGAGAATTCACGGTTTTTCACATCATAATTTTACCATAGATCGTTTCCAGTTCCATTCTCAGTGATTTTCGAAAATGTATGCTTTTAGGACAGCACAGTAACTCATATTTCCCCTGTACAGTAGGACTCACTCATAAAGAAGTCACCATATTTAACAACTACTCTCGTTGTAGGCTGTCTTCACCACATAGCAATGTCTCTAGCACACAGAGAGTTGATAGTAGTACAACTTAAACACTTGGAATGGTTTGTAAGATATCTGCACCAGATTTTGTACGAATGAAGTCAAACAGTTTGGACGTCGTGTTCAACATGTTATTGCCTAGCCACAGAAAATCCCACGTGACCTCTGTTCCTTTGTTAGTGTGATTTCGATTACAACACTCCCGAGGAAGACCACTCGAGGTGGTTGAAACGTAGAGTATTACAACTTGCTCATAACTTTGAATGATGTTATGATAACCACATTCTTGCTGGTAGAAGAAACACTTTCGAGGAATACTAAGTGAGTGCCGTTGGCATTAACATTTCATTTTTGCAAACACCGAATAGTACGTATTGACAAGAAAAGAGATTTTACACGTTCGGTATAGAGAGATTGTAGATTGTGAACTTTCAGGGGAACCAACGCCATGAGTTGTTGATGAGTAATAGGATTAGCTGACGTGTTGTGAATATTTTTGCGTTAGAAGGTGGTTTGTTTTCCTCATGTGAATGACTTAAACCTTCAAGAAACCCCCTATGTAGGTGAAATGCAGGTCACCACGTTTCGTTTTCGAAAGTCAAAGATAACAGAGTTTGGTTTGAAACATAATGAATAAATCTGTGATTGTTAACGATTACTGCCGTATGGATAATCCTTGTAAACTTGTGGTTCCCACTGTAGTCAAAGTTTGAAATTGAGTTGCGCGCCCCCAGAAGATTCCTATTTATATTTGTTTGCCTGAGCCATCGCATGGATTTGGTGAGGAATACAAACGGCCTCATGTCTTACGAGTACCACATCGCTTTTGAAGGCTATTAAAACAAGTTTGATGAATGTGCATCAACGTGGGTATACACAGTCTTGTTGTAATGGATTGGGGCATCTTGGTTTTGATCAAGACGATGTTGTTATATCGTTGAATCTCAGCTTCGTATGTGCTGGACACGAGTACGGTGTGTGTAAGAGGGATTCACTGCACGTCTCACTGTAACTCTTGATTGTCTCCGGGGTCGACAGATTCCCTCGGAAACGACGATATTTTTCAGGCAGTACGCCCGTATCTATTCTGATCACGCAGATATAAAGACTGGGGTAAAATTTCAGAACTAGCTGAGGGTTGATGGTAAAACGAATTTACCCCCCAAAGGAGTGTCCACTGCGTTGCACCTTCATCTTGCTTGTCGTAAACAACCTGTGGTGATTCCAAATATCATGAGAGCGATTTGCGGACGACAGCGCCTCACAGTCAAGTGTCAGTCGATCCAAACGGCATCAGTACAGTCAATCAAGAGTGTCTTGGTTAATTTTAGGCTATTTATTTGACAATTGTCAAGAAGACAAGTCCCCCTCATATCAAGTAGCAAAAGAGCGCAGGACGACTGGCAACTCTTTATCTTCTACTCACTAACCAAAGAAATTGAAAATGCGACTATATCCACAGTTGCCCGTCCACCGTTCCTATCGTTTTAAGGCTAACATCGAGCTTGAGCTAGCTACCTACTTACCAGTAGTTCGACGAGTTTCTTTCAACACAATATCTCTGCCTCCAAGTGTTATGAACCAATAACGCGGATGACGCAAGGGTTACATATTCAGGAAAGCAACACGTGTGTTATGCGTGTCAACAAGACGACAAACAAAAACACTCATCTACGCACGGCATTGGGCCCAGACCGCTATGGTTGCCATAGACGCCAATGCTCAGTTCTCTTACGTAGCAAGGATCATTTTGTGCGATGCTGCACTCCGATGTTTCTTCCTGCATTTTTTCTGTGGCCACTACAATGTCAAAATCTATGCTCTGGTCCCCCACTACTGAATAGCAGTCGCGTGAGTAGTATATTACGATCGCTCCTCCTCACTACACTCCCCTTCCGCAAAGATTGTTCCAGCTGCAGCAAAAGTCCTTCAGGCTCTTTTCGTTCTCTCAACGATCTGCGTACCGACTTCGGGGACGTTGATGCTCCCGGTGTGCATTCTCTTCTGCTCTGGGTGTCATACCGTTAACAAGGCTGACTTCCGTGCACTCGATGTCGATTTTTCCCATCCTTAATACGATTCACTGGGCCACGGCGATCCACTACCACATAAGGTACCCTCCACTTCGCCAGGAACTTCCTAGATCCGGTTCCTGCTGCACTCGGACTCCACCTATCTTTGTATTTAACCTTCGAACTAATTTCAAACACATCACTCCGACCCGACAATCTTGCATTTGATTGGTGCTTGGACACTTCTTGTGCGTTCGCCAAGTTTTGGTTGGCCACTATCTGAGCTTCTGCTAATTCACGCATGCTCATCCGTCGGTTTTCCCATAAGCCAATCTCTTGATCGACTGGCAGGCGTGGCACGCGCTCGTACATTAGCTCGAACGGCGACTAATTCGTTGTCCCCTGAGGTGAACAGCGGTGGGCCAACAGAATGAACGATAGCGATTATTCCCAGCTCCCTCCTTTCGCCGCCAACTATTCCTTGATTGTGTGATTGTCTCTCCCGTCAACCCATTTGATTGTGGTTGTTATGACATTGTCCGAATTTTTTGATTCTAAAGCGTTCCAAACAGTTCCGAAACTCTTCACTTTCGAAGCAGGGACCTTGATCAGTCAATATGCTTCGTGGTATTCCATGATCTGCAACGATGTGTTCCATTATCGCCCTGGATGCAGTGCTTGCACGCTGATCGGGTATAGCGGCTGCTTCAATCCATCTTATGAAGTGTTCAGTCATGACTATGATGTACTGATTTCCAGAAGTGGTTAATGGGAAGAGACCCATTACTAGTAAAGGCAGAAAGAGAAGACATGGAATAGATGGTAAATGAAAGACCACTACAGCAGATCTTTGGGTGAGGATAGGTGTCAGTTCAATCCCACTCTGTTCTTCAGGGGTGCGTACAACTGGAACGTGTTATAATATGTTGCTGTGTCCTTTGGGAGCAAAACCCGTGTACGAATTGTTGCTTTGACTGTGGTGTCCAATAAGTTTTGACATTCTCTCAGGTGGCGGTTAGTGCGTGGGCGAGTGATTAACTGTTGATGAACACGATATCTCCGTTGTTGTGGTCTTAAGGATGCCTTGGTCACAACTTCGATTGTCCCTTGTAGCTCCATGATAACCGTTGACAAAAGTTTGCACTTCCAGTTCAGCTCAGTAATTTTCACACTGAGACTGGCAATGAACGGAGAATAAAAGTGTTGACGTTGACATAAGGGTGGACATCTGGCCTGTCGGTCTTTGGATGCCCGTCAATCATGTTTTTTTAAAGTTAATAGTCAGTTCCAGTTCGAGCCGGTTATTCCGACAAAGCTCTATACTAGTCGTTGGTGAGTTCTCTGACACAGCGAATAATATGGTATCCCATACGCATGCCTGGTTGTTTAGGAAGCTTTGAAGTATTAAAAGGAAAAACCGGATTCACAAAAGGATGCCAAAGGTTAATCGAGAACCGCATGGAATAGAGCGAATCGGAATGGGTCACCTTGATGACGTCCGCGAATTATGCGGTGCCCAGGAGCGCAAGAACATGTGAGTTCATCGACCGAAGCACTGTTCAGCCGTAACATTACTGTCAACAGACCAAGTCATTGGCAATACGTGACGAGTGTATTCACAGCTGTCCGTTATAACAGAGGTTCAACAAAACCCATCTGTCTGTTAGCCAGATCGATTGTGGTTCTATCACATAAACTAATCAAGCATCATGATGGGTTTCACTTCATCGATGACAAGGATATGGTAGCGTCAATTTATAATGTACGTGGAGCATACATATGACTATCAGAAAAAATGTTGTTCGTGTTTTTATCCATATGATATGTACTTAAGCAGGTATTGTCCACGGGTGAGGTTAGAACAAACAAACCGAGTTATATGAGTTGTATTTTACAGAAATAAATCTATCACTCCGTTGTGAAGAACCAAACACAAATGCATGTGTGGTTAAGTTGGCAATTAATCAATACTTCATGATAAGACTAGCTGACAGAGACATGGTTAGTTCAGACATGATTCGATCAGATTATCATGAGGTTATCATTCAGCGGGCCGAATGAATAACAAGTGTGGAAAAATGAACTATTTGATAGACAATGAGTATACCATGCAAAAACTGTGTGAGCAGGTTGAACAATACATAAGGACAATTAAAAATTAACCTACAACATGAGTAAACTCATTAGTGCCATTCGTTTGCAATGTGATGGCGCTGCATTAACGTTTTGGGACGCATAGAATGGGTTTGTCTTCATGCTTCACAATTAGTTCACTGAAAGACAAAGTATACATACCGGATGAACAAATTATTATACGACAAGCATTCTCTTCCTGGACAGTGTGTTTTATTTCCTTCTGATGTCGGCTGATAGAAAGCTGAGATGCATTGGTTAAGTTGTGAAGTAGTCACTGCTACTCATGTGAATCTTTTAACCAGATGGGGAAAGATATGTCCGGTCGTACACAGGTGCAGAAAACAAGTGTATATTAAGGGCTAATAAAACAGATTCGATGTAATTGTTCGTTATGATTCGGCCGTACGCTCACAGTTTGTCTCCTCTCACCTCCTTGTTTTCTTCGTTAGACACTTTGGCTATGAACATTAGGGACCAAATCGGACACCTATCCAAATAATAAATTTGTCCTTCGCGTGCGTTTGATGCATGCATCCACACACATAGAGAGAAGCCTGTCATTTAGTTCACCTGTTCCGTTGCAATGTCGAGTGATGTTTTCAAAAAACACTGAAATACGAACTCCTGCCATGCCTGTCGGCTTGTTCGTCTGAAGTAATCCCAAATGAAAATATCTTTGAACAGCAACCCAATTTGGTAAGCCTGAAAACACCCTGACACCAGATGGACAGTGGAAAATTATTCCATACGGTTTGGGTTATTCTTTAACAAGTTTTTAGACATTATGTAAATTCTAGTCACAAATTCAAAATCGATAATTTATCCCTATATGGTTGGAGTAGATATGTTTTGCAGTACGTAACTCATTAATGACCACTAGATTTGGTAGACGCCAACAACAATGCCAAACAACCTTAAAAAGCTGATTTTCTTACTAGAACAGTGTGAATGTCCTAAAGGACATGAAAATCCAAACTACGTTAAATTAATCAGTTTGTCAGGAAACTAGATTCGTCGTACTAATTCTCCAATATGATTTCTATGAAATATAAGTATACATACAGTTGGCGAGAATAGCTTACAATATTCCCCAACCTATGAAATTACGGGTGTTTGTTATGCATACGAAGGCGGCAAAAAGCCTTCTGTTCTTCATCGGGTTTTTCGGCGATAAGATATATATATCTTCGGTTTCCTTATCAACTAAGTTCCAATATAGACTGCCAAACTTGTCATTTCTATCTTATAGGTATGTAATAATTCAGCTCAGACTTTTGAGAGAAATCAAGTGCTCATCAACACGCAGAGAAAGTCATGGTATGAACAAACTCGGGTAATTATAAGTGAAGGTTTGATACATCCCTCTGATAAAGTTGTACCCTTTTCCTTGTCAACTGGGGTAGCTTGTCCACCTGTTTGAATCAGTTCAGGCTCACAGTATCCCGATCTAATCGAGACTCGAGAGCATTGTTCTATAAAATTACACGGAGTGCTTTTATGGTACAAAGCACACAAGCCAGTAAAAGGAAGTGTTTCCTTATATTGCACCAACCGTCCATATTCCTAAGAAATACGCCTGATTGTTAACAATCTGAAGTTAGTAAGTAACATAGTGCCACACGGTTACTAAGAATGGTAAGCTTTTGATCGATTTCTAAAAGCTGTTGACCCACCTGGATCAACAATGCTACCCTGTTAGTTTAGTTCTAGGCAAAGCTACGGCTTCTGCATGTATTGGTATTCTCCTAAACTCTAGCAGCTGTTCAGCTACCTATGCACGGCACAATGATGTTAGCTTGTATAGGGATACGAAATTGGCTTAGCTAAATAAAGCCCAATTCCGGCATTAGGCTGCTACCGACTGGGTGAATCACAGTCAGCCATTGAGTGCTTCATAAACGTACACGTACGATCACGTGGATTCACCCATTGCACTTTCAGCGGATCAAGTGAGTTACTTACTTACAGACGCACTGACTAGCCTGTGATTTTTGCCACACCCAGACCTAATGGGAGTAGGTCCTGCGTCAAATGGCGCATACAATACAATTCTAAAGAAACTTCACACTACCGCTCCAAGATTCAGGAGCGAATGAATAACAGGCCACCTCATTCATACGATCCGTTTGTTGGTGAATGTACATTGTCGAAATGCAGAAGAGAAATAAGCTTCAGAATGGACAGAAGCGACACTTAAGCAGGACAACTGCAATTGTGGTTTGTTATGCATCAATACTCTGCGCAATGCTTTACCAATACCACTCCGGAGAGATTTTAAAAATGTTCAATGTAGAACACCGTACACATGCTCGTCTTATTAGAAACGCTGAATCAGAATAATGAATATCAGCATAGTTGATTGAAAGTACTGCTCGATGAGTTAGCATACAGTCGCAGAATGTCAGTCTGGGCCGATGCCTGATAATATGGCGTACCTATTGACGTTGGCCGAAGTCACCTAATCAATTGCAATTTAAACCCATACGCATCACGTATCCCATGTAAACTCAACGGGACAAGACCAGCAGGCGTGTGATCCAGCCAACCAATATTGATTATGTAGATTGAACATCACCTACAATTGATCGTAGCTGTCGCATTCTCATAGACTTTCCAATCTGCTCCTTTCGAAA
>LUCH01000590.1:0-16757 GCA_013368495.1 Paragonimus heterotremus | reverse complement strand
ATTAGCCTCACTCACACACCTACTGGTCTTATTCCTTCGGGTTTACACCGGATACGTGGTGTGTGGTTGGAATCGCAAGTGGTGCACTGCAGGCCGCTTGCGGGTGATGGTTTGGAGCGCAGGCGTCCTTTGGCTTCGATCACTGTGACAGGCTAATCCGTTTCGGATGTTGTCAACCATGTTGTGTTTCCATGATTCATGTAACCGGTGTGTGATAACGTGTTAATCGAGTTACTGGGCCACTGAGTTTAAGGTGGTTTACACATGAGTGGCCACGGAAGGTTTAGAGCCTGTATGAATTTCTTTTGGGTGCACAGTTGGGTGTTGTAGAGTTCGGTGCTTCATATTTTGTCTGGCCAATCGAAGTTGGGAAAAATGGAGTAGGAAAAAAATAAGAAAATATCAAGTGAAAACAGCCTCTCCAAACTATTTCGTCCGATGAAGCAGATTGACTGGACTAATGCACTTGTTTTCCGAAGAACCAGACAGATCGGTGCGACTATCCCAAAACTGTATGGACTCTCCAAGGTCCATAAAGATGGACTGCCACTACGCCCAATTCTTGACATGAACAATTCACCTTGTCCCAGTCTAGCCAGACGTCTAATTCAAATACTTGAACCAGTTAGAGCAAGAATAACTCCATTTAGCCTGAAAGATACATTTCAGTTTGTGGACTCTGACGATTCGCTGAACATTAAAAATCACCAGAACATTTCTCTAGATGTCACCTCACTATTCACAAACGTACCGCTTAAAGAAACAGTAGAATACTTATGCGACAGCATAGAAGAGAACCAAACAGAAATTGTTATTCCGGTCGAACATGTGTAGGAATTGTTGTTATTTTGCACACACAACGTCCAGTTCCAGTTCAATGATGAGCTATGTAGACAGAAAGATGGAGTAGCCATAGAGTTCCCACTAGGCCCGCTGCTCGCAGACGTAGTCATGACCAAAGTGGAACTTTACCAGTTAGGACCCGCAATTTCCGAATTTCCGTCCTATAGATGCTATGTAGATGACATATTCGGCGTGATCAAAGACTCCACTGATGCACAAGGCTTTCTACTGGCATTTAATCGTGCATATCTCAATAGACAATTCACTTTGGAAGAAGAGAAAGATGATAGACTGTCTTTCCTTGATGTTTTATTGCAGCGCAGAGTGGACGGTTCTCTCCAAAGATCCGTCTACGGGAAAAAGATGTGGGCGGGGCAGTACACCAACTTCCCAATTTTGTTCCGTTAAAGCAAAAACGAAATTTGACTGGCCGTTTAACTGATAGAACGAGAAGGATATGCATGAAAGACACCAGAGACAACAAATTGCAACGAATTCGAGAGATATTGAACCAGAACGGATATCCAGAAGGTTTAATAGAAGAGAATATGAAATGCAAAGGTGCTCAGCCAACGATAGAAACATTGGCGAAAAAACGATTTTTGCCAATCTGACATTTAAAGAAGTTGCAGCTAGTGAACTGATCTTTCACAAGCTGATAAATGCATTGACCAAGACCTACAATGCTGCGCGAATAATCTCATTTAACAGCCGATCGATGAGGGCATCATTCTGTATTTACTCTCTCACCTGAGGTTGTCCAGCTGGTTACAACGAGAAAACCACTCGGCGACTATCAGACAGGATCCGTAAGCACCTTTCCAAATGACTACGTAATGGTATAACGAAACCAGTTTCAAGTGCTATCGGATCGAATCTGAGCGACAGAGGTCATAAGGTCACGCTGGACACAGTATTCAAAATTATTTACAAAGTGTCCCACGTCCATCTCCGAGTTGTCGTAATGAGACTGTTATCGACAACAGAAGCAATCGCTATCAAACTCTACAACACCCAACTGTGCACCTAAAAGAAATTCATACAGGCCCTACACCTTCCGTGTCCATCCATGTGTAAACCATCTTAAGCTCAATGGCCCAGTAACACGATTAACACGTTATCACACACCGGTCACATGATTGTTGTAAAGACAACAAACTAATACACACAAACAAACCCACCATCATGCGGGTAGACAGTCATCCACAGTTTCCACAACTATGACCATCACGTGTAAACATCTTTCTGTTTTACATTTAGTTCCAATGAATCTCTTGTAATTGTGTATGCCTGATGAGAATGACTGAAAACAGCTGTTTGTAATCTTGACTTTTTATTGGTTTCGTGTCCATAATAGGCTGTTATTTCTTCGTATCTAATCGAGTGGTGCACAGGTCCTGTTTTTGTGCATTTTCCCACATCATTTCTCCAAGCTGGTCAGCGACCCTTCTGTATACCACTCCTGTTTATTTAGCTGTGATATTTTTAAACTCTTCGACTGTACACGAAGACTTATTCTGCTGATCATAAGTCCTAATCCAGTCCGGGACGAAAGTAAGGTGGAAATCAGTCTCGTGTCCCAACACAATCACAACCTTTGGAGAAACTAAAAGATGGGGCAGTAACGAGAAGAAAAGAGAAAACTTAAAACTTAGAGAGGGCTATTAATCTAAAAGCAGCATAGACCCTTCCAGATGGAGAGAAAGGTTAGTTATAGGCAAAGAGCTTCAACTTAGATTGGGTTGTTTTGCACCAAATCTGGGAAATTGGTCTCCTAGCACTGACCTACCTTCCTTTTAAAATGATTTAGTGTTAGCGAGTTTATCACACCCTTGGACAGACTATCATGGGGAATTACCACGCTTTGGGAGAAAAACCCTTTCCCATTTTTTTGACAACCAACATTTACCCTCCTAACCCTATCTTCCCTCCGTTACAATAAGTAATCCACAGGAATTCTTGAAGCTCACAGTGTCAACCTGTGCATTTAGATCACTTCTGTTTGAATTCTGTTGTGCTTCAGATAGCACATTCCAAGTCTCCTTGGTCTATCTTTATACAGCACACCTTGCACCCCGTGAACTCAGCATGTTGCCGTCCACTGCACCTTTCTAAAAGTTGCTAAATTGATCCTCTTGACAGTGACTTGGACGGTAGCAGACGGTTGATGAAATCTGGTTGATTGATTGGATATGAGAGCAGACGTCCAACAAACGTCATAAGGATCAGTCAGTCAGCTTCTAGGTCAAAGTTCGACGGTAACGGGGAGTGACCAGATAGACTCCAGGTTAGAAGGGCAATAGCAATAGTAACTAGTCCGTTGTAATTCAGGACGAAATTCAAGAGCAACAGGATATAATCAATCAGAATTCCAGAGAAAAGGTCAACTCATTGGTGTAAGTAAGAGTAGACAACCATCAAACTCCATCAACGTCTACACTCCAACAACTACACACTGATGATGATACCGCATTTGATGATGAAACGTTTTTCAACCAAAAGATTGAGCTCGGTGAATAACAAAATACCCATATCATCAGCCGGAGCTACGAACAACATCAGCGTTCCAAATAAATCTCAAACCCTTCAACTTAACTCTGTAGCTTTTATATCACTGGAGGCTGCAATGCCAGTTAATTGTCGTTAAACTGGATCTCTTAACAATAAACTTGAAAAGCCGCGGTTGCATCGTCGACCACGAAGCCGCATCTCTAGAAATACACGGATTCCGCGAACGTCAGGTTATTTAACAAAACAACAGCTGACCCTTCCAAAGGTGAAGCTGATGCCGACTGCCCAATACAAATGACCTAAAAACGGGCCGCGTGTTTTTGCTGCTACTAAACCTGCAGTCAGCGAATTTTATGGTTTACTTTCGGCCATCAGCCCAATACATTTGCCCCTGACTGGAACGGACGATCACCGTATACTTTTAAGACAACTTGTTTACTTGATGCAACCGAGCTTCAGTGACAGTAATCACTCACCGTGTTTTAAACAATGGTCCTCCGGCACGTGCTCGACTAAGACGTCTAAATAGTCCAAAACTACAGCGAGTCGAAGCTGATTCCAGCATATACTGCAAGATGAGATTTTTCGATTCCTCAAGAGTGTACACGAATCGCCTCTCCACATAGCGTCCAAGAAAAACAAACACTAGTGACCGTGTATTGATCACCCCTCCTTAAGCAATGTGGAAGTACTGGGAAATTGACCACTCAGCCACATATATTAATTCACCTCAGCTCTTCGTAACCGGCACATTATTCCTTGCCTACCGTCGCATCCCTATAATATCATGAAGTATTGAAACCCCAGTTATAAGTTCGTCTGGTTATTTAAATTTGTTTGGGTGCCGTTTGGCATGTTGACTAATACACAAAGTTTCCGGAGATTTCATCAACAAGAAATTGGAAGATTGTTATTTTTGCACACTTTAACGATTTGTCAGCCACAAGTAATAGTCGAGAATGTCTACATCATCTGCACTTCAAGTCAAGTCAAGAGATCGCACTCTATACCTTGGGGGATGAATATTATGAATTTACACAACCACGTCGTCAGCAGACAGAATATTTACTGAGACTTTTCATGAAGTTTAAGGTCGGTTCAGTTGCTAATCTTTCGGGAGTAACAAAAAACCTTGTCAATTAAGGGATAACAGATAAACCGTAAGTTTGAAGTGGGATCGAGTTCAGGATGTAGATATACATTTGGAAGGGTCAGAATGAGGAGAATGGTTGGAATCGAACAAAATCTTAGAGGCAACTAGTATGCACTTTTTAAAATACAGAATCACTATAGAAACGAGGAGTCTTGCTGCAGTTCGACAAGTGGTACATGGATATAGAAAGGTGTTTAAAATCTTCCGTTAGAAGTCCAGAAAAACTAACCGGAGAACAATGTAGCCAACAGGTGGGTTGGTGTGCATTCACAAAACGGAGGATTAGACTATACGATGTTGAAAACGACTTTAGGGGTAGAATAGAAGACGTGGGTCTACTCTCTTAAGAGACCACTTCAGGTTGTGGTTCAACGTGACACTTGACTGTTTAAATTGACTTTACAGTGCCAACCAATGTACATTTGATCAACCAGGCAGCAATTTCTTAGGTCACAAACTTGACTCTAGTGATACCAGTCTGTTGCATGACAACGGAGACAACTTCACCGATTGCTCGGGACTGAACACTTATACCGATATCTTTCTTATGTTACTGTTAGCCAAACGTTTATCCACCAAGCATCACATATAGCTCTTGGAGGATCAGTTAGAGGAAGCTCCCTCGAGAATACCAAAACAATTCAGCCTGTCTTATTGTTTGAAATGAATATAATCCAATATCTTTTTCTTACAAATAGACGGTTCATATTCTGCAGTTCTATCTGCCTTACGCGAGTGTGTGAATAAATAATCTTAACCATCTGCGGTTATCACAAGGCAGCTATAACCTTCTGAGACACATTTGGTGAGGTGATGTTGGCAACAGTTCTCAGTAGTATACGTATAGAAAATTTGTTAAGGGACGAGGTAGCAAACAAGCATATATCTTGTGTTTCATCATCAGACTGATTATACCATAAATATGAATGATCCAAGTTCTGGAGTAAGATTATTCGGGTCATTGGCTTGGAATGGGTGATGGAGAGCTATGTGATACACAACGGATAGTCAGTAACCATAATTACCCAAGGTGGTGTGTAAACTGTCTGTTTAGTTGCACAATCCAAGGTTAACTAATGAGTGGGGTTAAACTTTGTCTACTCAGATTGTTAACATATGGCGACGACAAATTCAAGTTTTTCATGTGTTATCTAGCGAGTGGAGCTTCGAAACCATATTTTAGCCACAACATAGATGGTGGACAAACGCTTTCACATGAGTTATTCACCAGATATAGTTATCCCACAACCCAAATACGCAAAGTGCATTATCGTTAACACGAAAGAAACTCGATTCCTCTAAAGCTGACCAATTTTTCTTACTTTTTAAAATTGATACGATCAATAAGTTAATAGCGAAGACAGCTTAGTAGTAATAGTGACAAAGATGTGTTGCACAAACTACATGTTCTACTCGGTTTCGTGTCGACTTCACATATTCCGCTGAAGGGTAAATTGTCTGTTGCCGTCAGTTCCTACTGTGTATAACACTTCAAATATACTTGTAGAACAAGTTATATTTGTCGCACAACAAGCGATTTATCCGAACACGTCTGACAGTATCTTCTGGCACTGTTCAACAGTAGTCTGCTAAAGTCGAGCAGGAATTTGTAATATTAAGGTTCTTCTATTCGCTTCGTCAAAAAAGACAGTAGACAGGTCACGAAGTGTTGAAATTTCACTCTGCTCTCAATGGTCGGTAGATTAAAACTAGTAAAATTTTACGCAACCTGCGTATGACAATAATAATAAATCCATCCTACGAAAAGTATGAGGAATCGAAGGCAACGGGCACACAGACAACAAGGATAAAAGCGTAACCAAAAGCCCAAGAGACAGGTACATCATTAAGGCCTTTCTTGTGCTCGAACAATTCGACATACTGTGGTGGACTGTCAGGCAGAAAGTGCGAGCATTCCAACTCTCAACGGAATACCTCAACACAGGGGAGGTGCGTTCAAAAACCCACAGCGAGCGGATCGAGGACAGCGTGGGCGATCGGATGAGTCATTGCTCGACTGGATCGGACCAACGGACGAGACGTGGCAACAGAAATAGGATGGATGACCAAATTGAAGGCTTGATTATTCCAACACTCGCAGGAATACCTCGGCACGGTCGTGGAATACGATCAAAGCCCATAGTGGATAGATGGCGGACAACACGAGCGACCGGACGAACCATCGCTCAAAGAAATCGGATCAACGAACGAGGAATAGCAGGCGGAAAACCCCCGGATAGAAGGCGTAAATCACACACCTAAACCGGGTAGAAGTGCACACGACGTGTGAGCGGAAACCGGAGGATGTTGTGGACTGGAATTGTGATTCAAAATCATAAGCACGCGTGTGGCATGGTAACTGGTGCGTCGGTCAATAAAGATTGTGCTTTATTAGACGTCTTTTCGCTACACTACCGCGAACTTGCGCGTTAGTTAATGGGCGTTCTGCAACCCACTCGCGAACTGATGCAAACACAATGTGTTCCGAACTCTTTCGAGTCGCAGGGAATTTGTGAGGACGGTTCAATCGCTCCACAAAGATGTATTCAGTTGATCTTGACTCTATACACCAAAGTACAGCTGCAAGAGATTATTCATTTTTATGCGACTTTTTTCCTGGTCAGAATTTAGGTCTGATTATTACATCATCTTGAGCGTCTCATTTTTGTTTATAAAACACATTTCGTTCAAATTCGGAAGAGTAGATTATACGCAACTTGACAGTGTACCTGTGGCACACGTATTCTTGTGGATGCTTGAACAACAATTTCATGACAGAATGGTTTTCGTCCAGCTTTACAAGCGTTACATGAATAACATTTCAATTTTCACTGATGAATGACCTTCTACGTCATTTTGTAACTATCTGAACTCCACCCACCCAAATCTCACCATAAAATACGGTGTGTCTTTCTTGGACATTCTTTTGACGAGTGGTCAGAACAACACGTCTCAAAGGTCTATTGGTCACAATTGTATACGAAACGGGCAATATTGCCAATTCTCTCGCCCAAGCTGCCTACGAATTGGGATTAATGGAACCCCATTTCTCAGAACCAGTGATCTGTGCACAGCAGGTCGACTGGAGAAGGAAGGGAGGTTTATTAAAACACTATGCTAGAGGTCATGATTTTATATCAGATATCATTTTCTTCGACTTTGTTAAGACGTTTGTCCATACGGTTTACTTCTACAGTGAACGGAGGTACACGGTGACACTCATTGCTGGATTACCTCATTTCTCAACTGTACAGCTTTTCGGGTCAAATCTAGTTTTGATTTCTCATCTCTCGCACCTAGTTCAGGGCATGTGCCACCGGACCATTATTCTTTTTTTATATATCTTAATGATTTATCGCAGAGTATCTCTAGTAACTCTCAAGCGCATACGGATCATTTAAAAATCTGGAACCCACATGATTTCAGCACTTTTCACCTGATCTCAATACAGTTACGCAACTGCCAGAGGAGCGGTGTCTTTCACTGAACGACGATAATTGTGAATACATGTCTCTCACCAATGCCTACATAACGCCATATATATATATATTAACGAAGTGAGCCTTAAAAAAGGCATGGGTATGTGGGTCTCGTCCAATTTGTCATTCTCACTTAATAGAAAGGCAGTTAAAAAAGGAATCGTTGTACTAAGCACGATAACACCACCGTTTCCTCGAAGTGATAAGACTTTTCACTCCCCCATGGAGTTTACGTTTGACCACCCCTCGGATACGCTAACTAGGTAGATTATTCTAGCCTTAAAATAGATACAAACGGGTTTGAGCGAGCTGCGATGGAAAGCGTAGTAGGCCTTTGGTTTTCGCATGAGTCCGGTCTCCAACTCCTTGGTTTTATCCTCTGGATTATCGAAGACCCCTCGTAGTCCTCATTCTTGCTTTTTTCTTTCCTCTGAGAGATAAAGATCCAGATGACCTGTGGGGTCACACAAAAAGTCGATTACAGTAGAACCTCAAACACGTCAGACAAAGATTTTTCTGTCACACCTTGGTGACCCACTGGAATGACGTGCAGCCAAATGTCACTGATGCTTTCTCCAGCATGCAATTTAGAGCGTTAGTAGCTTAGCTGCTCAGTGGAATCAGTTAGAGAATGACAGGATCTAACCTTTTCTCATCATATTACCCCCACGGTTGACATTGTGTTTATGAAAAACAGTACTACACCAATTTCACCGTGGTTGTCCTTCAGAAAAGTTGAAGTCCGTAGAACATCAGAAGAAGAATCATGTCGACCTGGGGAATGTGAGCTCTCAATGTTACACCCGCTTATCAATCAGTGCATCAGTGGAAGAGACAGTGATGGATGACAGCAATCAGGAAAAATATGTGGATATCCCCAGAAAGAAGGCGGTGTCGACACTGACAAGGTGCAATGGGAAGAATATCCAGGATTCTGTGAACTTACTTAAGGGACACATTTAACTAAATACTTGAGTCACAAGCTGACACCGGTGTTGCAAATGCACTTATCCAGCTGGTTAGTTGCACATCTTTTTAAGTACTAATATGTTGGCCTTTCATCACATTGTTACACATTCGACTGATTAGTCTGTCTCTCACGTAATCTACCAGTACAATTGCAGTCGTAATGACGTCCAAATAGACAAAACAGACTGATGATTGAACCCTATGTATTGTGGGACATTCTTAAGCGGTTATTGTTCTTGGTGTCAAAATCAACAAATTGATTGTAACAGACGTGAAGAACCTGGCCTCATCGATCATTAAACTCATTCTAACATCCAGTCACATCATTGACTCAGTCTGACCATTCAAGCTATTGTCAGGTAATCGCAATTCTGACCTGATGGCAATTAGTAAAGCAATGCTAATCAGACAATATCGATCAGTTTTGAGTACGCAGATGTTGACTCACTCCTTTGGTGCGGAACTGATTACCTCATTAATGTACGGAAACTGAAACTTTCTTGATTGGTTCATTCACTTGTTGTTGTGTACAGTTTCTACGAAATTACCTATATCTACGTTGATGACTGATGCGAGTAAATCGAAGTGTTGACACGTCGCGACATATATATTCTCAGCGTTTAGACGGAATCGTGCAGGTAAATGAGCGTCTTACATTCGGTCTAAACAAGACCTGCCGTCAACGTCTATGAGTCGCTTTGTCCAACCTATCGAGTTCATAGTATACGTTTAAAAAGGGGCAAAAGTTATACTTTTGTCATCAATGAAGCTGTCGCATTCGGCTCAAAGTTTCGTTGTTCATGTGCACAGAAAAAAAACTGGTGGAAGAGTTGGACTGGTTCTACCTCATTACCTCGATCAGACCACCGACCTATCTGATCTTTCTCTAATGACTAGTCCATTGATAGGCACAGTATAATTAACCCAAGAATGAGAAACTGAAAACATGTTCGTTTAAAACTTCTTTTTATCAATCCACTAGGCATTTTCACAAAGTCCAAATGATTCATGGTTACTGTCACAATACGGGAACTTAACAAATGTGACGTGTACACGATTTACTGAAGCAAATGCAACAGTCCAGTTTCGCATGGGCTGCATTGATCACGGTGAATATTCGTAGCATAAATAGATGATTCTTCTCCGGAATGATATCAAAATAACTTTGAACATAACAGTGAGAACATGAACTGCTTATTTAAAACCAAACAAAAACCAGGATTATAGATAGGATTATTGACGTGAGGTGAGAAATTAAAAACAGCAAACGGAATGCAGGACTGTGCTTAGTCATCAGGTCCATGGAAGTTTTAGACTATGGAACGGTTTTTGTGTATATAATACTGATGTTAGACAACTAACTGTTGTAAACCCTCGAAAAGATAAGCTGGTTTGTCCTCGACTCAGTAGTACGCTTGAAAAAAAAGTCGGATACTCCTCTAGACCCAGAACCTCTCGGTCCCGAAAATACTGCGACTGCCCCCGTACTTACTTTCAAGACAAGCCAAAAGACGAGTGCAAAAATAAGCTTTAATCTGTCCCAAAACGTGTCCAACAAGGCAAAAAAAGCAAGGCATTTATATGGTGCGTAGTGACCTAAAAACATTCTCAAGTCAGAAAATAAAGGGACAGCTGCCGAAAAAATTAGTCAGGGTCACTAGGCCACCAATGAGCATAGCGGAATATAGGTCGGCTGAGTAAAACATTAACCAAGGTTACCTGTCGACCATTCTGAACGGTTTGGCTCATTCTGATTGGATTAGTCGTTTTTCTTCTCGAGTACGAAGGTGGTTTCGGACGGAAAAATGGACTCCTTAACACTGATCTAGGCCGCCCCGACGAAACACGGGTTGTTTCGATCAGTATTACGCTGTATATTGCTGAACATCGGTCCGAGGTTAATCCGATAGCTTTTGACTAGTGTATGTTTGGCGAGAGACGAAGTAGAAGGCTTGCGTGATTCCAGAACGAAGGAATTATGCTACTCAGCCACGTCCTGAACCAATTTTGGCAAATATCTCCTTATCCTAGAGACTAAACACTTGTCGATTCTGTCAGTGTAACTCTCATCACGGCCACACACAAAACGATATAGTGTGAGTTGATGCCTATAGGTTACTTTCTTTTGATTGAAGGTAACAGTAGTTCGCGAGTTCAATCAAGGCCCATTATTTCAGTTGCATTCTAGGCTGGTTTCACTGACACAACGAAACGTTTTACAGTTCCAAAAGAAGAAACGTCACCTTTAAATGATGGTTCAATATAAGCTTTCTTAATGGCAACAGTCAGTGATTTGTATACTCTCGTTCGTTTTCGCTAGTGTCTAACGCCAAATCGCATCGAACGTAAGTTATCCAGCAAGGTAGTTGTAAGTAGTCGAATTTCGTTAACTAACCAATCTAATGAATGACTACTGCGGCAAAAAAGTTGTTCAACAAAGCACGATCTCTATTGTCTAACTGACACACTCTTACGCCACGCGTGCGCTCTAGTTTATGAACCAGAATTCAAGTCCACAACACAGCGGCAGTCTCCACTCACATGTCGTGATTTGTGTGTATGGCTGACGCCTCCCGTCATGAATATTTTGCCTGTCATTCTTCGTCCGTTGTACCGATTTCGTTGCGCTGTAGTTCGTGCGGTCACCCGTGTTATCCGCCATCCACTCGTTGTGGGCTTTTGGACATAGCTTACGACCGGGTTGAGATATTTCACCGAGTGTTGGAATAATCTCGTCTCCGATTTTGTCACTCATCACATTACGTCTAGAGCCTGTAAACAATGTTCCACCTCATGCTCTTTCGTTCTTACTTGGTGTAAAGTTTGTAACACGAAGGTCGGATCCGCCGTTCGCTGTGTTTTGTGTTGTAAATGTCGACAGCCTATGTAACTAGACCTTGTCGCGTGGCTTCAAACCACCCTCCCAAAGTTCTACAAAGCACTCACAGGACTTGCGTCTACGGCTGGACCACGTGACGAGTGGCTTTCATTTTGTTTTTCCGAGAAATTTTCGTAATCTTTCCACAATATTTGCTTTCTTATTGGTTGTTTCAGTTTAAGAGCCTTTAGTATCACTTTCGCCTGTCTCCATATCAAGTTACGACGTCCCAGAGGGACACTCTGGGCTTCAACAGCGGACCGGATGGTACGTTTAATGTGTATAGGTAGACTGACAGATTACTTGGTTCTTAGGATGGAAGAGGATACAGATCTGCCCGGAAAAGAGAATAAACAAGACTAGTGCGCCTGAACCCGATTGCTAAGCTGACTGGGGGCGGGTTAATATCTACAATACGTTCTGGAACTGTGGATCGGGTAGCAAAATCCAGATTACAGGTTAATGGGCTTACCCAATGGGTACACTCTCTAACCGAGTCGTGTGAGCGAAGAGGCATAACACACCGCTGAAACCACAGCCAGCTAAGCTGATGGGAAAATGTACGCGCATTTCTATTAAATTCGCTCGGTCCCACCTTCTCAGTGATTTGGCTACCGTGGTCCACGATCCATAAAACCTGGCTGTTCATACGTGTCCCTGTGACCGTTTCAGTGTTTGAAATGCAATGCTAGACTGGGAACCAGCAGGCACCAGTGAGTGCAAACGAACAAAGTAACGATATGATGTTTCCCTAACGGATTGTGTCATCATGATAGCCTTTTCACCAACCGGCGGATAATAAAAGGCTGCATTCATGAAATAAACGGATTTACAGATCATTAAAAGACTGGTCAAAACCTAGTAATTTTTCTATAGCATTTGATCTGGTCCCAGCATAATAAACTGGTCCAAACCAGGTTGTGCGCAGCTGCTGTCCATCAAACTGAAATGAACTGTGAAAAGTGTGACCCAACACCACCAATACCAGCGTGAGGCAGATAGACCGCTAGGTAGACAGACGGACACGGAGGAAACAGAATAGTCACTCCCAAGACCCACTAGCCCGAGCTGCCTTTGGTGAAATGAAAGTATAGATTCTAAGCCCCCTTCAGAAGTATCAACACTTACCGTTTGTACAGTCCTAGAGGAGTCACCTGAAACACTGGGTTCACTTTAATAACTTCATAAATGCAGTAAGAAGACATATGTCGCGACATTTCGTTTACTCATCATTCGCAAACTTAAAGCATGCGAGTTATATATGACACACAAATAGAGATAGGCAGAGTACAGACACGCATACCATCACATCACATATTATGTCCTCACCACCACGGCAACCCTATGGGTTGTTTCAACCACTTTTGTGCACATAGCGTCAACTGGTAAGGTCTGATCAACATGGTTTCGCTAAAGGCCAGTAGCTTCGGGTTCTTTTGATGTAGCAACATGTTGTGTGATCTGAGTGGGTCAATCTGGTGACCTGTTATCGTGAGGTGTCTGGCAATCGATGATGCGGGGCTTCGAGTAACTGATTCACCAGTTTCAGATTGTTGTGTCATGAGTTGTTTTAACCCGTTCGGGACGTGTTCTGCCACTGTCGGTCTGTTTTGCCTATGTAGACGCCACCGCAACTACAAGTGAACTGATTAACAACGTGAGAGACACATTGGTCAGACAAAATGCGTTGGCGATTGTGTAGAACGGGTCATTTGGTGGTTTGGACCAAGCGTAATTGGGCAGCTGCGTACGTACGGCATAGAGCGCATTGTAATTTGTGCTTTATGTCATTTGCTAGTTGTCAGCTTGTGAACAAACACGATAGTTGTAGAGTGCGTTACGCCCCTTACTCCGCCCTCCCGAGTTCGATCAGCACTCACATGTATCAACATGCCACTAGTCGTAATCGATTAACCCAAACCCGAATAATGTGAATGTTTTGTGCCGACCCCAAGCAAACGGCCTTCACATCCCGGACATATCTTTTTTCAGGACGAATTAGGTATCCAGAATACAAAGCACCACCATGTGTACAACACTTTTTAGCACGGAATGACGTGCCTCAGATTCTGTGGAAAAATTACTAGGTTTTGACCAGTCTTTTAATGATCCGTAAATCTGTTTCGTTCATGAATGCAGCCTTTTATTATCTACCGGTTGGTGAAAAGGCTATCATAATGACACAATCCGTTAGGGAAACAGCATATCGCTACTTTGTTCGTTTGCACTCAATTGCGCATGCTGGCTGTTTTGCCGTCTGTTCTTTGAAATTGTGCACAGTCACCGGATTTTGTCGTTTACACTGGTCCACAAATAACGACCATCTTTATGTGTGGTACTGGGTTTTTCAACCATCGTAAATCACTCTGCAAATTCCAGCTTCGACGACCTATGCGGTACGTGGCGGAGGTTTACAGAGCACTTGGTCTGTCAATTGCGCTTCTGGAAATTCTGGCCCATCAACCTGTTCAACATTTCAGCATATCTCGAGTCCATCCGATATCAGTCGCATAGAGCCGGCACCTACCTGAGAGGTCTGAAAGTCCGCCCATGTTTGCAGGGGAGTCCACATATTTTGCAAATCACGAAACTACTTTTAAGATAATGTGCACAAATGACTATAGTTTGCGGTGTTCATTTCACTCGTGTGTACATTCACGGATCAGGACAAACTGAATGGGACCGTAGTAATATGATTAAGTTGATATACGATTCTGAAGCAAGAGATGTGACAGGTTAATGTGCTGAGGACTGGAACCTGTGAGTGTAACCCCCATTGTGTTAAAACCAACCTAAGAGTAAACCTGCATTCCTTAGGCCAGGCTATGTTTTTGTTTGTATGTCTATCATGGGCCTCAGGCGTTCCACCGAACAGTTGTTGTATTCGACCGGTGCTTAATCAACGAACTGGAATGAGTGAAGATTGTTGACCTGGTAAATTGCTTAGAATGAAGCCAGTTTTTTAGAAACCGGGAGCACTGACTACACAGATGCTAACAAACTGCTCATGAAGTGAATAACAAACACGCCCGTCTTTAAACTTGAGTCAAAGTAGCAAGTCCTCAAAACATACCGTTTAAAGTCTTAGAGTTAGCAAGATTTGAAGGTTAAAGAATAACGCAGACATCAAATAGCAGCACGCAGTTGGTGTGTCAAATACACAGACGCATAATGATCAGCAAACAGCAATGTGCGTTGAGATATATGGACGAAAGAGTGTGCAAATGATCTTCGCAGATGTGCTTCAAGAATTTATGGTTTTCTGGAAATCACCTGAATGATATCACCATAGAGATTATTCTTCAATTGGACCAAAAAAGATGGTTACGCTAGTAGCGATTATTTTTGGAAATTCCAACTGCGATTTTCTTTCGTTTATTGTGTGGTGCCCAAGATTCACCTTTCCGTCGTAAAATATTGGAAAATTCGTTTGAAATCATTGATCAAAGGATGTTCATTTTGTGTTATCTTGAGCTGATGTGGGATTTTTTTTCTATCTTATATTCTTCAACTGAAGATTCATCCCTGAAACATAAATATGTGGCGAGGAAAATAGTTTATACAAATGATTTCAGCGTTCTTATGTTACATTATCACAACAGAAAAACTAGCCCTGTATTCCGTCGGTGAGAGTAAACAGCCAAGATGTCTAAAAAGGTTGTGTCAGAAAAAAAAGTGTTTGTTGTTTGATAATCCGGCATTAAAACAGTTTCTTAAAAAGTAAACCAATTTTTTTCTTTATCGTTGACTGTGGAACTCGTCCATGTCTGCCACTCAACAACATAAAGTTACTTTCCCTATCCCCAAATGCATCATCATAATTGTACGGGGACTATTTACATTTGTCAAAAGAATAATTTAAACCGTGTCACCAGCCAAATTAATGACGTTATCATTTACAATAAGAAGATTCGTATAACACTTCCATTGCTCGCTATCTTTGGTGTACATAATAGCTATCCTGAGCATTTTTGGAATAACCCAAATTCAGTATTATGTAAGCTTATTTTGATAAAAACTGCGTGAGAGAAGAGAGAGACCGGCAGGAAGGAAATTCTACCACAGATGTCAAAACGACTTTCATCCGGTCAAACGTGATACAAATAAACCGTGATTAAAAATCCCCAGGGTACTCATCAGAAGGCAATAATGTAGCGAGCAAGCTCGTTTTCGGTGACTCATCGTCAGGCTAATTACATAACAATTTATATGAAACAGAGTTGTCAGAGCAAAACGAACAAAAACAAGTAGAAAGTTCAAGTGGGGATAGACACGTCATCGGCAAACACGGAAACAACGTTGTGATACGATTACGTCACAATTATGACGCAACTGGAACCATGACGGTTTGATCGGTCGTGGTGTGGGTGGTTGGCCATGGCAAACTTAAAGTCTGAAAAAAACGCTTCTGTGGGCATAAAGGTGGATTTTTTAGTTGAATTCCAATCGCTTCAGCTACGGTCAAAATTCGGCATCTGACAGATTTTGAGTGACTGCCGCTGACTCGGTAAATCGGACGAAAGGAGGAGTATGATGTGCATCAATGAAGTGTGCAACAACTGTGTTCGTAATTGTCTTGGTGACTCCACTGCTGATCCAGGCTGGATGATGCTCACGAATACGTTCAGATAAGCGCCTGGTCGTGCGATCCACGTAACTAGTTCCACAGGAACAAGTAAATGAGTACACATAAAAAGAAGCCGCATTTTGTCCTTTAGCCATAAATACAAAGCTGGAGTAGAGTTGAAACAGACGCGTAATTTTGCAGCACAGAATGTGCTGATGACACTATTAAGTCTCTCGATAAACGGGGTTCGGCTCACTACCTAGTGTATCAAATTTCGAGGCTACAGTCATGTGAAAATCCGACCCGACCCAATTTCCCCAAAACGTTTATCCCTGTATATTCTACCGCCCCTGTTTC
>LUCH01000589.1:186937-198092 GCA_013368495.1 Paragonimus heterotremus | reverse complement strand
ATCTCAACAGATTCACGTATTTCCTTGTTACTCGCGTGCGAAGGAGACAGCTCCAGAGAACGTTATGAGCAGCCGGATGAAAAGCAGCATTGAGGTCTAAAAAGACCGTGACCGTCGGCTGTCTGTAACACTATCGATGTTCCAAGATCCGTCACAGGGTAAAATGTGATCAACACACCCTCGACCGGATCGGAATCCTGCCGATATTCTGCAGTCACCACAAGCGGTTACTAGATAAATTGCCATCTACTAACAGTTCCCGAATTTCGTACTTCGCACTCCAGGTCGCAATCATAATTTGAGTATGATTCTCCCTTTATTTAAGTCTTTTTCCCTCGAGATATATATCTTTTTTTAATTTGCTGTTGACTATTTGCTACCCCCAAATTTGGTAACAGATCTGTGCTATTGATCAACTTTCAACTTTAGTTAATGTAGTTTCCACAGATTCCTTTTGTGCTGACAGATGAACGTTCGTATGCTAAGCACCTAGTCGATGGTTTGTACACTGTTTTTAATGAGGCTGGTCTGGATGGTTTTGAGACCCAAGCCCCGTAGAACGAACAAACAAAGAGACAGTTAGAGTCGCATAATCGGCGCGGCTCAGACGTGAAAATTACATGGCCTTCACCGTTAACTTGTCAACTTATCGTTTGTCAATTATCCTTACTTGTTTATCCAATGGATTATCAAGGCAGCCTACACTTCTCTCGCGACATCGCCTGACTGAAAACGTTATTGTGAGCACATATTAACAACACAGTCAGTATGAATTTATTTTGAAGTGGTCATTGTTTTTTGTTCTAGTACAGCGTTACTGAACTGTTTCTGAACTGTCATTGAACTGTTTCAACTTCAGCGAAGATAACTGCACCGACGTTTTGTTCCATACTTTTGAACAGCTTTGTAATGAATTTCTTGTTCGAGCCATTAGTTACGTAGCTAACAGACTTATCCATCTTTTCCAATTGATCATATAACACCCCATAAATGTATTAAATCACCATAATCTTTTACTGTTACGCAACATGTCAGGCGTTTCGAAATTGAGCTAAACGAATGAATCTGATTTGCACGCTGGTTGGTGCGATAAACTGTGATTTTGATAAGTGGTCTATATGTGCACGTACAATTGAAAAAAACAGTAACAGATGACAACAGCAAATGTATTTGTTCACTCTGGTTGAGTGGATCTTCATCTCGTTCATGTAGGTAAAAGTTCAGTATGTCCGATTAGAAGCAACTGACTTTACGTGCACAGTTGATCTGTGTAGGATGAGCTCCAATCAAATCGAGTCAAGTTCGGGAGTTGTTTCGTGCATCTCGGGAAGTGAGTATTGAGCATTCACACGATCGACTCCTCAACACACTATTTACCAAAGCTCTTAGTTTAATTTTACGGTCACTTCTTTTCATAAAATTCTGTGATTGTTGAGAAACTATGCTGAGTAAAAAGTACTGGAAGAAGCAGGGGCACTGGTACTCACATATATAATTTTCCACTAGGACCTAGTTGAAGATGTGGATGCACATTTGGAAAGATCAGCGTAAAGTGGATAATCGGGTTCGGACCGAATTTCAGAGACGTGTGGCTTACACGTTTGAAATCGCTGAAACAGGATAGATTCACTGAAAGTTTTATGTAAACCACAACTTTCGTTAGACGCATACCGCACCGAAAGAAGCATAAAAACATCACCAGAGAACAGCATATCTAAATCAGAAGAAGGTATGCGTTCATCGAATAAGAGATATGATACTGCTGGATTGAAAACGATTAGAGACCTGAAGTATAAAACGTGTCTTCTCAATTTTGGCGAAAACGTTGTTAACTTGTGAAGACCGTGTGAAATTGTGGCTCGGCGGATCATCTACCTAGTTTACATATTGATACTTAGAAAAAGCCTCGTTTCCAACCTGTGTTCGGGGACAGTCATCAGAAAATCTATCTGCAGTGGGTTTCTTTTATGAAAGACAAGTAAACTAATATTTTCGGATGTGTTCGGCTCTACTGGACATACGCTGGACTAACTAGTCACTTCATTAAGACAATTTTGCAGGGTAACAGAGGTCGATATGTCCCAATATTCACTGCTGAAGACGACTTTGTCCGCGTACGTCAGCAAAACTGAGCCCTTGGGAACAAACATTCTAGAAGATACCTGAACTCGAGCCGAGTGGAGTAGACGTCTGACTCTTAAACCGTGCAATTTGGGAACCAGTGAAAGAATCTTTTCCTGACAACATTGAGAAAGGGTTTGCCTTACGAAACTGTATGTGAATATATTCGCAAACCGCTAAGCTGAAAAGACAGCACACGTTTTGAAAATAACTCGATGGTAGGAGAGCTATCTTCATGACTTCAAGTTGCATCATTTTTTTATATACAGCCCTGCGTTCAGTTGAAGAAAGAAAACCGTTCAAATACGAAACGCGAGGTCCATTCGATGAACTTCCTAAATTGCGGTTCAGCTTTCTACCTTCATTTGAAGACTGCTGTTTACAGCGATCAACGTTACATAATATCTCCATCACATTCTTCAATTTGCAACAGCTTCTGCTACCAAGCATTATATACGTATACATAACAATAAAACGACTTAATTCGTCTTTGGCTACGACCAAGGTAATTTCCCTTCTGCCTGGTTGCTTGCCTCGTACGCGCTTTGCTTCATTCGACAGTCATCATCGTAGTCATCATCTACATCATCACTGACAGCAATATATCAGTGTTTCTCCTCGATGGTTGATTCCCATACAACCATGAAGAAAAAAGCAACCCGCATACAATAAAAAGAAACAGAAACCTAATGGGGAGGGACCTAATTACTGAAAATAAATACGTCCCTATTCAAACGTTCAATATGAAGGAGCCTACACCTTGCAAACAAGCAGCCGAACCGTAAGACGTCATCGGTAAAACAGCTCCGTTACGTCTTTCACTGTCCCACCTCATTAAGTGCACTTACTTTAGGCACAACAACTCGGCCAAACAACAGCATTCACCCCGCCAAGCTCCGGTTAGCCGCCATCTCATCTAACTTCTGTAGCGACTGACTCCGTGAATCATACGGTCGCCAGTGCAGAAGACGAACCCGACCTACGGTGGCCAATCCCTCGATGAACGACTTCAGTTCTCTACACCAGGTCATCATCTGTCCACCTCGCACCCTAAGTCCGAGGGGGTGCAGCGCTAACAAGAAGTGCTTGGTGTAACAAACGACTAGCTGGCATCATTAGGACATGGCTCATTCATCTACGTCCATGTGAGAATTGAACAAGAGAGTTCGATTGACAATCACTACCAAATACCCGCTTCACAACCTCTTCGTTGCTCACTCGCTGGTGCCACCCGATGCGGGTTGTCGAACGCTGACATTGGTGGTCATATGACCGAAGACGGTTTACGTCTTCTGACTTGTACGGTCATGTTTCGCTGTCGTACAGTAATGCAGCCTCCACTGTTTCCGTATGTACGCGACTGTTAGGGTTCAGAGAGATACTTCTGTTTCTCCAGGTTTATCCTACATTATGGAATACTGCCCTAGCCTTAGAGATATGCACTTCATTCCCTACACCACCATAGCAGATGCAATTTCCCGAGAACAAAAACCGGTCGACGACTCCCATAAATTCATTATCTGACATTAAATCTATATAAGTACAGCAGTCTTGCGGAAGCACTTTGTACTTTGAAGCTGTAGTGCGCATTCCGAAGTACTTGGCAGAATGCGAAATAAAGTTTAGCATTGTTTGTGATGCCTAGAAGTTTTCAAATAACAACACATTGCTGTCAGCTTACTCAAGATCAGTCAGTTTTCCATCAGGTAGGAGATCTACGTCGGAACCTTGTGAATGCGGGAGACAGTCCGCTATTATATTGTCTACTACAAAATTAAACGGAAGTGGTGAAAGTGGACAACCTTAACGTACGTCGCTCCGGTGCTGAAGTTGTCAGATTGTTTAAGGTAAACCCTGAACTAAGCTGAACTATAGGAAGAAAGCGTTGACAGTATCTTCACATACTTAGTCGACACACTTCTACGTTTAGGTAACTCTAGAACTGTACATCGACCCACCGAATCAAAGGCACGTATCTGAGAAATACGGAAACTGTTGGATGGCGATATACATGTGTTAGGAGGCGCATCTCCTAACGAGACAGCCAGGACGTTTCACGCTACATCGTTCGATCGGCCCAGCTCGGACGGTATGGTCTTAGATGGTGGTATGGTCCCATTCAGCCAATCAGATTGCAGGTGTGCGGTCGAACGCCTGCACACTAGCTGAACAGTGTTTTTCTCGCGTCGCCTTCTGACGCCCCCTCTAACGTGATTTGTTCTGACTCCCTGACTGCCATTTATGACTGTCTTATTTGATTCGCTTTGTGTCTGTCGTCCATTTATGGCAATCGTTTTGTCCTATAAATCGAGAGCTTCTGTGGCCTTAGCTTGTCTCGTCTCGTCTCGTCTCGCCTCGTTCGTCCAATAAACGGTGCGGCCGTATCTCTTCTGATTTCTCGGTTTGGGCCAAACGACTGAGCGCGTGACTAAGGTGACGATCCAATAACATGACGCTGCTCCAAAATTTGACGAAGAGTTAAAATTTGATGTACACATCATCACACAGATTGAAACCCTGCCTGTTCTTCCTTGATGTTTGCCTCCCGAGTTGCAGTGAGTCGACGAAGCATTACGAATACCAGAACCCTAATATTGACTGGGGCCAAGCTAATTCCACAATGGTTTCCACAGGAGCTCCGGGTGCTTTTCTTGAATATGGTAACTATTATCGAGTGACTCCAGTACGGAGGGATCGTCTTCGTCGTCCACACATTGAAACAAATGAGACAGTGCTCCTACTAACTCATGTCCACATTGCATGAAAACTGCTGACACGAGATCATCCAGGCCACTAGCCCTATTCTATTACGTTTGAGAGCCGAAGTGCGTTTGCTGACCTCAGTTTCAATAGTTAGAGCTAAATCTATCGACTAGGGTACCACCTTACAAGTTTGTGGTGGCAACACGGTGAAGCAAGAGGCCAGCTAAATTGACCCTTCAAGTGTTCTGCTGAGTGCCCTAATCTCCCGGACTTATTGTGGATGAGTGTGCTATTTGCTCCGCAAATAGCTTCATTGACAGAAGGTTGCCTGGGTTAATTAGCATAGTTACTCTTGGAGAGTTTGCCGCTGTTCTCTAAAGCAAAAGCGTTTTCCGTTTCGTTGGGTTTTCCTAGTGACCATACCTCACGATCAGCGATTGGGCTACGTTTCAGCTTTCTGCGGATACCTCTCCTAAATATGTTATGTGAACTGACAGAAGGAATGTTTCGTCTGACATCTAACGACTCAAGGGGTTCCTCTGTAATTCGGTATTTGTTCAACCTACGGACCGCAGTACCATATGCCACAATAACTACTTCATGAATAGCCTGTGAGAGTTAAGTTAAACAGCTTTTGGGATCTTCAGGGTGATAACTGCTAAGCTTACTTTCTAGGCTAGTTTGATAGGTATGCTTTGCCGACGGTATAGCCAGTATCTCGACAGCCAGCTGTTGTTGTCGGTAAGATCGTTACCCATCGAAAGTTAAAACAAAACGACAACGTATCATCCCGTGGTCTAAACGCAAGTATGTGTTTCAACAAGTACGACAGTCCTGAATGGATCCCCGTCTCCTATAACTTACATCTATGATGTAGTCTGTCTGAGACCAGATTTGATTCGGAGATGGGTGACACCAAGCATAACAATTATGTGCACGTTGTCTAAAACTAGTGTTGGCTAAAAATAACTTACGCTCAGCACACAGCTGCAATAGCCATCCGCCATTATCCGAGTGAAAGGATGCTATTCTAAGCATGCCACTCCAATTCGCGAGTGCCGCTGTATCCGTCATGCTGAGGATTATACCCACTCCACCCGAAGCTTATAACCAATATCGGGTTGACACTGCGGGTGATGTTAGTTCCACTGTCCTGGATTCTCGTCTCCGAGATACAGCAGACATCGACATACAACGAGTCTAACGTTTATATGAGAACGGCCTGTTGACCTGTCTGCTTTAGAAGTCGAACGTTGAAAACACCCATATTAATTCGTACTCTAGCTTTAAGCAAGGGATGAGGAAGAACTGAAGCTGGATGGTATTAGGACTTACCGACACATTGTTATTCAGATTAATTCGTGAAATAATGAGCACGTTTTAAAAGTCGCAGCAAACGTTGACTGTTTGTTGGAGTGACAACATGTCCATAACTCCACGACATACTCTACTGATTTACTTAGATTTTTTTGACTGCCCTTTAGCAGGTCGGTTTTCCAATTTTCCCAACTAAAAGGTTGTTTTACATATTATTATATTATCTCGCTGTATGAAGGATTCGTCACTGCCTGTATGAATACTGTTGGTACTGAACTGTTTTCCGCAATGGCTGTTTACCTTAGAGGCATTTTGTTACTAGATTAGGTAATTTTGTCATGGCACTTTTGTGTTAAGTGAAATGATCATTCGGGATGTCCTACTTTACAGTCACATAATGAACCAGTCAAGTTTGAGACTTAAGTAAGAATCAACGTTCCTTCTGACTGTTGATTGAATCTTTGATAAGCTGTTGCACCATATTTCACTCCACATACATGTGAACAGGCAACTTATCTACGAGGGAGTTTAAGGCAGTTTAGAAATTGGTCTACTTTGCCCCACCAATCGACCGAATCGAACTGACCCTACACTCGAATCCACTGATCACAAAGTTTATGCTACGTTTGCAGTTTTGTGATCTCTTCATCTGTGGCCACAGTTTATGAGATAAGACCGTTGGAACAACTCAATTGTTTGTCGTGCATTTAAGTCGACAATACAACGATACATTGTCCTTCAAATCTTAGTTTGCACCGGATCTTCTTCCAATAGTTCGGTATAAAGTTCAGCAACTAGAAGGCTGTTTGTTTGTTAGTATATCAGACATAACTGAACAGAACTCAGAGCGGAAGAAGTCACACCCTCAACCTGTAAATAATCGTGCAAAGTTCTCTGTCTGATCAGTTTTGCAAAACTCTCATGTCTCATTAATTGTGTAGTAGAGAGTGTGATATTGGCAAAAACAGACCAATAGTAAATAGGGTACTTCACACTAACCATACAGTTCAAATAGTACGACTAGCAATCAGAGCTGATGAGACTGATGCTTTTGTTTTTATGCTGGTTGCATATCTCTACAAAATGATGCAGGTTGATCTGTCCGTAGGTAACAGGGGACGGCAAAGGACCGTCTGTCGTCGTTTGCCCACTGTTAACGTCCAAACTAGTTCAGCGAAGATTTTATTGATCGTCGGTCCTGTGGTTACAGATGCAAATGCCGTTTACATCACAGACTCATAGTTGGATCTGAGTCCTCTGATTTTATATAAATAGTGTATGACCCTGGTGTATAGTGAGCCAGTAAGCACTGAAACGTTTTTAAGCATAAACCACAAACTTATAAACCATACTCCATGAGTCTATCACGTGACTAATCTGCCACTACATCCTTCAACCAGATTATAGGGTCATCCAGTTTTTTTTTTATTAATATTTACGTTCCATTTAGGTCTATCGAAGTCATTTTTAAGCCAACACATCAATATTTAATGTATGCCATAGTTACGCAGCTGTAAAAGGCCTTAATACTTGAACAGACATTGGGTGAAGTAAGGAATACAACCACAAGAAATAAACCCATAAGAAACTTTTTTCTTCAGAAACATACAACAGTCCTTCCATTATCCTTGAAGACAACAACACAATGCTGTTTCATGTTCTTGAAAAGAAGTTAAACATAGTTGGATTCAAGTTACATGCTTTGAGGGTGACCCTAAAGCTAGCCATATAGCCATACATCTTGGTATCTTTATATAATGCTGGGTTGTGCGAGTTTACATCTTGGATTAGGTCGCTACTGTACGTCGGTCTGTCCAACGTTTACCATCCGGATTGCGGAAAAGAAATTTCTCTTATGCTAGATACTCCCAAGGAGATAATGTTCTGTATGACACTGGTCAGTTGACGTATACGGCACGATAACTGACAATACAAACTTCCTCATTGTGCTAATCAATGTAGTTAGCTACTCAATAACACGTTTAATCTCACGTGTAGTTGCGAATACCTCCAAAACCGTTGTCGGTAGTCTACGTTTGGTTTCCTACCAAAGTATTTCATCTCAATTTTATGATCATGTCATTATCAATTCTGCAGAGTAGGGTGGTCCAGATGGAAATCTTGTTTGTTGTTCCACATTATAAATTCCCATTGGGATGTCCACGAAACACAGAACTTCATCAACTTCAAGGTGCGCTCATTTTGTCCGTGATTGTAGAAGGTCAAGCCAGAGCAGCATCCCAAAATGATTTGAATGGATTTTATTAAAACGAATAGCACAGGCATGTTTTTCTTGGCGAATAACTCGTTTTGCTAGATAGCAATCAGTAACAGTAGTGTATTTCCCGGTTACATAAAGCTTATTGTCATATTCCTTTTCACTGCTGTTTTACTGTGAAAATGGGTCTGCAAAGTAGGTTAACGGTCTTCCCTATGCTCAAATTCGTTTGAATGAAAACAAAATTCTCGCCCTTTTCCAATACACTAAGCGACACGCTTCCTGCTGAACAGACCCAGTTCTGTTTGGCTGACTGTCTACCTGATGCAGGCGTGGTTGCACACTCGTCCCGCGTTATCGATCTTCTAGAGTAGACGTATTATCCTGTCCTAACTACTGGCCCAGACGAAGGCTGTTCTCTGGGTGTGATTGATTTAGCTAAAGTTAATGTGACACATTTCATGTGTCATGTGACCGCGGGATTTGTAATTGTGTCACGGTGACCTTCGCGACCTTTTGTTTATTTGACTATGAATTCAGTGGCATGCTACGCCTATTAAAAGTTGGCACTTCACAGTGTATTGTTGCGTAATCACCTGCCACACATCCGGCTATTATCCTTTCATTGGGCGTATTCGTAGGTCCCTCAATTTGATGTCATGCGATGCCTTTTCTCTAGGGGTAGTATTCCCTAAGTTGGCTCGCGACTGGCGGAAACAACAGGACATTTTGTTCATAATCTCAAGCTTGAATGGTGCTCGTGCATTGCTTGTCGTTTATTGGGATAGAGTCCACATGTTTATCACTGATCTTATTGCGCAATCATGAATCTATCCTCGTTCATCACTAAACCGCTGAATGCAGTACTGTGAGAACCCGGAAAAGAGACTACCACAAATAGCTTCGTGAAAGTTGATGAGTTCTGTAGTCATTCTGTCACGATATCTAGTGACACCCTCATTTATCGTAGTAGGTGGTGTAGCATCGGTGAATCAGTTGAAATTTCTGCATGTTGCTTGTCTACATTTGACTATGGTGGAGTGTAGTAGAAAAGTATACGGTAAAGGACACAACAGAAAGTTGTTTGTTGTGAGCGTGGTAAGTATTTTGGAGTCGGGAATATAATGAAATGATATTGAGATAAAATTTGGTCAGGTGGTCATGAAACAAGTGCACCTTAATAGGCATAAGCTTACCATCCCTGACATTACAGATTTCAAATAACTTCAGCCCTCCCTGGAGAGCTACGTTGTTTGAAAACTGGGAATGATACCAAAAATGTATGCATTACTTTTCTATAATAATGCTGTAACAAACGGAGTAGTTCAGGTTGCACATATCCTGGTGCCATTCGAATGCTTCTAATGTCACAGCTTTGTTGGATAGTGATTCATGTCAAGGCGTTAGAGGATGCAGTAACTGTTGAAACCGTCAAGTAAAGTCATTTATACGTTTTGTACACCTCGAGAGGTAAATTCTCAGGTCAGCATAATGCGGCTTTTGATATATCTACATTGTATAGATAATTGGTTAAGTTCAGACAGCCGTTTCTACTAAGCAAGGTGAGGACGTATTAAATAGTATGTGAATGGCCATACTTTGTATTCTTCCATCTGGACGAATATTTTTCACAAGGAATGGTCAACAATATTGCCAAGTTGACCGAATTTGATGTCATATCAACGATGTGATCATCATTCAATGGCTATATAACTATGACATCCCAAATAGCTTGAACAACAAGTCAACTGTCTTGTGTGTTTTACTCTCCATTTAGACACAGTCATTGGACTAGCTCATAGCCGTCCCTACTGAATTAGGTATCTGCACTGCATTGGATCGGATACGATTGCCAGTTCTTTGCATAATTATAAAGAAGCGTATGTGTAATGTATACAACCCCATATCTACATTAATCAAACTTGTGTTAATCATGGTGCATTTGTGGATTTCATTCGCGTGCTTGTTTCCGAAAAACAGATGTTGTTCGCTTTACCGTTATGACAGCATCTTATTTCGATGATGTGATTTGCAGTTTTAAATTTCTCCCAAATTAGGGTGTTCATGATTTACATATTTCTGATACTGAACTATTTGAGACATATGTTTTTAAGTTCCATTGATACTCGTCGATAAACTGATAGCATCAACCAAGGCGACTGATTACCACTATAAAATATCTGTCTTAATTCTTCACCCTAGTCGACTTCACTACCATTGTGATGAGATTGTTTTACCAACTACTGATCAATTATTTTAGGCTGGGGCTGGAGTTTTAGTATTTCTGTTCCTTACGATTTTTCGTCCAAGTTAACTGCAACCTAACTCGCTAATATTTTATTTTTGTGTAACTCGCAAAAGCGCCGTGATTTTTTGAAGCAGGACGTTTCGTGAATATTTGTTTTTAGATGAGACCCAACTGTGAAAAGTCAGGGCTTTGGTTGGATTCGAACCAGCGACAGAAACACCATGCCTCTACGCGGCAAGCGCTCTACCAGCTGAGCTACGAAGCCACGCCAGGAGCTCGGAAATTTCACATTTGGACTCGGTTACACACCAGTTCCACTGTCTCATATGGAATCCACCAAATGATTCAGGGGATCGACTGCCCCGGCAGGATATTTATACAACTTCTCTTTGTCTGCCAGATTTCAGGTAGATACTGGTCGATGAAACGCAGCTCTTAAAAATGGTTGGAAATGACGCTATCATATAGTTGTTTCTATCTTCGATGTTTATGAAACAGCGTAAGAAATGGATATCATGTCCCACTCTTTCTTAGAGAATCTTCAGAAG
>LUCH01000589.1:167942-186837 GCA_013368495.1 Paragonimus heterotremus | reverse complement strand
CTTCTGAAGATTCTCTAAGAAAGAGTGGGACATGATATCCATTTCTTACGCTGTTTCATAAACATCGAAGATAGAAACAACTATATGATAGCGTCATTTCCAACCATTTTTAAGAGCTGCGTTTCATCGACCAGTATCTACCTGAAATCTGGCAGACAAAGAGAAGTTGTATAAATATCCTGCCGGGGCAGTCGATCCCCTGAATCATTTGGTGGATTCCATATGAGACAGTGGAACTGGTGTGTAACCGAGTCCAAATGTGAAATTTCCGAGCTCCTGGCGTGGCTTCGTAGCTCAGCTGGTAGAGCGCTTGCCGCGTAGAGGCATGGTGTTTCTGTCGCTGGTTTGAATCTAACCAAAGCCCTGACTTTTCACAGTTGGGTCTCATCTGAACTCATTAATCTGCCAGACTACTCATTAGTAATACAATATTTGTTTTTTTAGAAATGTAATCTTAATCTTTTCACCTCAGTCTGCGTTGATACTTGCGAACTACGGTGAAAAGTGAAAAACTTTGATGACTGGCTGTTTAACAGAATCCACTTTGTTTGTTTGTTGTTATGGCAACATTCTCAGCTTCGCCTGATTCTTCTGCGTTTTTATTGTTTCGAGTCATTTTGCACGAAGGGCGGGGATTAAGTACCCTTTGCTTCAGCCCTTTTTGATGTGTCTCAGAAACCTACACCCATGTGTTTTCTATATTGCGTGTATTTCAATTTAAAACTTTGTTTAACCACCCAAAACTTCAAAGTCCAAAGTCAAAGTCCATTTTTACAGGATGATTGAATCCGTTTAAGATGCATGCTGTTTGTGAATGTCACTTGATTAACACACAGCTAGTATTAACAATCTCCGATCATACGTTTTTCCAAGCTGGATTGTGATGGCTTGGTTTGAGTGTTGTAGATCCGATTTCTCTTCAGGTTTGTTCGTACTGTTTACAGACGTAACCCGGTGACAGAACAGCTGATAAGAACTTAGCGAGGGACGCTTTGTGAAAATAGTCTAATTGGAATAGGAACCTCTGGACAGTCGAGTAAATGATCGTTTGAGAATCGTATGGACAAAAACAGTGACATGATTCACAGATTAGTGGCTATGGGTCTGGTTTGGTATGAGTTGAATATCACTAACAATCAATTACATTTTTGGAATCTTTATAGACTTTTCAGCTAGCCACTCTTGAAACGAAGCATTGTGCCAGAGCATCGTTCCCACTGTAACTCGTCGATAGTGCCACAGTTTGGATTTGGTTTAGTTAGAATGAAATGTGAGAAATCGGTCATGTTATAAATGGTCAGTCTTCTGTTGCTGTTAACGACAAGTCCTCTTCCGAAAGATTACATCTCAAGTTGAGTATGTCGGAGATAACACCATGAGGTCTCGAAGTTTGTGATCCGTGTTTGTATAAATGTATTGGTTTGCAATCATCTGATAACAGCAGTGCAGAAAATCCGATTTTTGGTATATCTCCTTGTGGTGTTCGTTTGGAGCTTCTAAAGTGCTGACTGAATCAGTTTGATAAGATGACTGAATCTCCGTGACTGAGAATCAATTGTTAAACTGCAACGAAACTGAGAAGACTTGCTTGGCACTGATTGTAGGGCACTGGGAGGGAATAATTCATTCGTAATTCACACTGGAGATAGCCTCGATGTTAACATACTGCAAGAGTTGGGGGACTTCGCGGTATTGAGTGCCTCTACCTACGTGTCTCTCTACAGGTGTATTTTCTATACAGACGGATTTTTTTCACGTCATCTCCACTGACATGTACACCCGTACAATGATTTGAATCTGTCACACCCTGCGAGGACGACAACACTAATTCCACTTACTGTCCACATTCATTAGGTTCACAGTCTTTAGACCTGTGTACTACGACAGAGAGCGAACAAACAACTGATCACGCGTATCGTCTGAGCAAGGCCACTAATAGACTCACAATGTGGCACCCGATACTGAGTAAATGCGACTGGTCGTAAGACAATGACCAGTCAGAAGACGACGAGACGATCCTGTACAAAGCGACCAATACCCCAGTGGGGAGTGGAGAATATTTCCCTAATAAAAATGATACACTTTAATATGAGGCTTTAGGAAGGTACCATAGTAACAGACTGACTGATCCAGGTTTACCTCACTGTCAACTAGTCGCAATCGTCACAAATCACGTATGAGGTCATGTTCACAGCTGAAAGGAAATCGGTTTAAAGAAGACATTGCATTAGATCAGTTTCATTGCTGCATCTACCGATCATTTTAACGTACTTTCCTAAAGGCCGCCTTAGGAAGCTGGTTCACAACAAGGCCAATGATAAGGTTGAGCCTAAAAGACTTACTACCAGTCCAAGACAAATCAGTGTTCGTGGACTCATTTTCATGCCGCTGTTTTACTATAGAATATATTGCTTGTACAAATAAGCGCATGTCAAGAGGACTCAAGGAGCATCATCCAGCTTGGATCAGAAATGGCTGTCGTAAAGGAATTAGTATCGTTATTGTTTCACACTTTGCCGAAACCATTCACCATGTAGACGTCATCAAAGCATTTCGAGTTGTCTGCAAAGCTGCCATCACTTAACCTAAGACAGTCCGTTATCGTTTTCTGGCGACTGCAGAATATGCCAATGTCTAATCAGTTAGCACCCAGTGACTAATTCGCCTGTCTTCATTTTCGATAGTAAATGTGAGCTGGGCTTCTTGAAAAAGAAAACATTCGTGATCTTGTGTTGTCATACTTTTGCATCGTTTCTGCTGTCTTTTGATGTTGTGTTTTCTTAACATAGTTATTTATCATCAGAGCCTCAACCAGGTCATCCGACATACACACAGTCAGGATCGGAACCCAGTTCGATATCTTTGTGAATTGCTAGATATGCGGAAACAGACTCACTTACGCAGCGAAATTGGAACTTCAGGATATTATGCAAGAAGTCTGAAATGAAATTCGCATTTGCGTCTGCACTCCGTGGTAAACAACTTACAAGGGAAGATACGTAGAAGTGCTCATGAAGAATGAAAACTGTCTTCCATTTTGGGTACAATAGTATACTTTGACACGAGGTGCCCGTTTATTTCTGAAACAGTTTTCGATTATCATACCGCTGTGATTCTGTTATAACTGTTATAAAAACGTAATTGTACCTTGTGTTATATATGGTTTGTAATTGTGTGTGCAATTATGCAAGATGTGCAAAAAGCCCTGTATTCGTTTGCTTAAGACGCAGTGTAGTGTACGAACTCCAACTCTGTCATTGTATTGTTGACCAACTGACTCGGTTGACCCCGCAAAACGAGTAACCAACTTACCACGATTTTACTTTCAGCCGCACTCATTTTAGATTAATGGTTGGAGTGTTTGAGAATTTTGACTACCACGGCAATACCGTTTTGACCTGTTTGCCACTCAAGGACAACGCCCAATCCGCACGTTGAGTAAATGACCGCGACCACTGAGTTCACCATTAATTGAAGGTTTCTTTGTTGTTTCTCAGTGATGACCGATTTACTGTACAACAAGTTGCCCAGGTTACTGCATCGAGCGTCAGTTCTGGAGTTCCCCCTGTTATTTCCGGCACACTGACAAATTTAGGAGAAACGGGAATGTCTGTTTTATTTGTCTGTCCATTTCGGACCCGTTTGGATACAACGGACCATTTGTGAGTTTCATTAGTTCCTGGATGACTCACCGATGTGAATTTTAAATGAATGAGCAAACAATGCAAGTTGAATGATCCCTACACGTCCAGAAACCTGTTCTGCTTCGATCGTGCACGTAGACCACGCCCTAACACTCGGGGATGAGCTGTGTTTCCTAGGCATATATGATACACGTTGTTATGACTAGGTGTTAAGTTGTCGTGCTGTTTGATTGTTACTTTAAACAAGCTGGGGTCTACTCAAAGCGTGAACACTCCTCTCAGTTTACAAAGTTAAGACGTGAATCAGTCAGTTGGGCATCCCTGTTTATTCTATTGACAAATTCTGTTCACTCACGAGTGTAGTATCAAATCCAGGGCGATTTCAATGGAGCACATTATTACTCAGATCAAAGCTAAACCGTGAACTAGATAAAACTGAAACATTTTTCATAAATTTACATTTTGGTTTACTAGGAAATAGGCATTCAAGCACCGTTCTCCTGAAACGTGAACTCACAAAACTTTTCAGTTAGCCCCATTGATAATACAGTTCAGTTTTTGCTAATGTTTGTATCCCAGTTAAACCTGAAGCGTACATTTCGTTGTCGATATATCAGTAACCAAAGCATTCTGGAATTTCATCGAAGTGCATCAATGTTTTTTTCTGTTCCGTACAATCACGTGGAAATTAACCATTTAAAAGTCTATCATACGATAGAAAAGGCGTCATTCAGTGCGTTTGACTTTGTACCCATTTGTGTGCACGCACATCCTGGTAGATGCATCTGATTATGGATGATATTGCAGTCCCAATACTGCGTTTTGTGGTTTGCTTCGTTACAATTACTTGTTCATGCCAATCTGCTGTATGTCAGTCGGCTTCATGAGAACACTTTTAATCACATAACTTGCGATAGACAACAGCTTATGCGTCACGTGGATGGGGACATGAATTGTCCTGTCTGCAGACAGTGAGATTTAGCCAAAACAAAACTAGGAAACCGACAATTGCTCAAACGGTTCAAGAAATCCTATAATCCACACTAACGAAGGTCTAAGCTTTCTGCTTGAAAAGCATGTCATCCTGAATGCATTAATTTGGACGATAGTTTGTGCATAACCTTCAACCAAGAAGCATGTTGTATTCAACGTACGTATTATAAGCAAATTGTTTCACTTGTCCAATATAGGTATGTGAAACTTCTTCGAAGTCCGATGATGATTACGAAACCGATTAATTTAATTTTCCAGGTTGTCGTAGTTTCTATTTTAAGTGAAGTGAGTTAACCGGAAGATAAACTGTGATTAATTTAAAGTGGAAATATTCCGGTAAACGAAAGATATGTGGAAATACGCCAATCACTTGTAACAGAATAAAACGACTCGCACTTTCTGGCTGTCTGTCGATAAAACGAAGTACCAGTTAATGTGATGTTGATTCCACCACCTCGTTAATCTCACTGATAACCTCAGCGGTGCAGCTAACCAAGTGGCCAACGGAAGAGAATTTTTGCTGGACAGTGAACAGTCGTACAGAGGTTCAGTGGCAGTTCGGTAAACAATAGCTGTACATCTAACGTTGGTAAAATGTTTACATGTAAAAATCAATCCACCAACAGTTTCTACACTTTGGAAACATTTATACAAATATGAGCTCCCTTTTACCTGTCGAAATTTAGAGATCTTCTGAGGATCGTCTGAACGATCCCTGAAGCACCAACATCATCCGTTGAAGTTCTTGGTCAACTGATGTGCTTCCACTCTTACACATTTGTAGTATGCATACACTTTAAAGCCAGTCTGTGAATGATTGACGGAGCGAGGTGAATTCGTTTTTCATACTTGACAGTAAACAGTTTAGGCACCTCGGTAACGTGTCGATCATTATCAAAAATGTAAACGTGGAAATGATTTTAGTTCGCCTGTTTGCTCTTATATGAAACAAGGTCTAGTATTCAACTTCTGTCACTGTATTCATCAACATCGTATACTCATTAGTCAATCGAGGCTAAATTTCACTATCCGCAGATTGAGGTAATTCATGTCTGCATTCGAGTAAAGCGTATGTTGTTGTCTATCGCAGTTTGTGAGATTCACAATGTTCTCACGAGCTCGAGTGACCAACAGTGAAATGGACTTCAGCCTTGTAATCGGCATGGGCAATCAGTCATGTGATGAAGAATACCATGTAACGGACTAGTGTCTCTGAGATGCAATTGTTGATCGCTTCTTGTTTGTGCCTGAAAACCATGCTGGTACTTCTGTCTAGGTTTACGTGTACGCGAACGAGTGCAACACCAAACTCGTTGAACAAAGTCGCTTGCGGCATGTTTTTGATAGGTACTGTTCTTTTTTACCTTATTTTCCAGGGTATTCGGTAGCCGCTTGATATTTTTTGTTCATGCTGAAGCATTTTCCTAGAGCATCTGTTAGTAGGTACTGCTAGTTACATTTCTTTGAAGTTCCTTGGTGCGCGTTTAGGCATGCGATTAACTATGAGAGGTGTAATTTCGTTGGACATACATAGGTCCACAATATTTGTATGTTATTTTCCAACTCAACTGTAGAACTGTATCCCATGGCCACTTTGTCCATACGCTTGGCAAGTGTGTTTGAGCGGATTTCGTCTGAGCTAACTTTGATTACAGTCTAGTCAATGTTTTTGGCATTGAAACTCTACTCTGTGTGTATTGGCGTAAAAATTAGAATTTTGTTCACAACAATCAATGTCTTTAGCCATATATGTTCCTTCAAATAAAAGCCGATCGCTTATTATTGACATTATTTCCAGATAAACTTCTTTTTCATGAAAAACATGTCATTACCATATTCATGCTTTCAAGTATCATATCTCCATACATAACAGATTCACACTGGCACGAGACTTCGTCCACTGTAAACGACGCTGCTTTTATGTGTAAATAAGGAAATTTGACATCCTTAATCATCTGCAATTCCACCAATAGCAATAGTGCTGTGTTTTTTGAGTGGTTCTTGTCAAAATATGATACGCAAACCCGTTTTCTACATGGTTGAGAAACCGGTTGTTGTGTAATTGACCATTCGGTAGCCTGCGAGTTTTTCTTCTTTTAGTGGTATTCAGTTGTAGAGATGCACCGCTTGAGTAATTGCTTACATCACATTTTGACACCTTTGCTCAAACTTATTCCAGAACTGTTTTTCCTTGACAACTCGCAGTGCTGTCAGTTGGTTTGATACTAAAAATAGACACCAATGTTAGGAAATTGTATGTGAAATGGTGATTCGTCTCATATATATCGAAAGTCTAACCTTTTTTTCTAATTCGGAAAAGGTCTTGTTCTGGGGATTGCTAAGTCATCCTTCCTGTTAAATAATCTGTCATATCCAACCAGTAAATGTTTACTACGGCTGTTGAGTACTGGCCAAATCCACCGTGGGTCTTTAAATTAAAATGTTTTTGAGCACCCATGTGTGTCTGTACACTTTTACGTTCACCTCTTCAATTGCCAAGACTTTCTATACCTAAATTAGCTAACTACGGGAGGATTATCTGCTCAGATAACACAATCTTCTGTAGCATAATATTGCTTTTGTTTCAGCGACATTTTTATGCTTCCTGTCGTAACATACAATTTGTCGTCGGAATGTTGACGGAATACGTGCACTTCCTTTGTTCCAGTATCTCTGTCAATAGTAGCTTGAACACCAGCATACGTTCGCTTACTATTGGGACACATTTCGAACTATCCGGTTTTTGTTCCTCGGAATTTCCGATCACAAAACGTTGACGTGATCATTCTTTCACGTCTTCTTTACGTTCAGACAAGCGCATTTATGAAATTACAAATACGTGGAATGTGATGTGAATCGGGTGCAGACTTGCAGTCAGTCAAGCATACAAACTCAAAAGGGATTTGTACGGGATTGTTTATGAGAGTGAAAGAATACAAGCCAATCGATCAATTTCCAATCAAACCGCACAAAACAGTCCACTTGATGAAGTTACCTGAAATGATCTCGGCTAGACAATCTTTGTCCATAACTAATAAGCTAAGATGACCAGACAGAAGTGATTATTTTTTTGGATCATTTTATACACACTCCACTAACCTGTGCTATTTTGATAGCTCTTCTTCCACTGTTAACAATTCGAGATTATTGCATGAGTAACTGTGGTCTATCTATTTGTGTCATGTCATCTGTTTTCTTTTGATCTACATTCTTCCCCATTCCTAGAATATATATTTTTGAAGATTGGGGATTTGATTATTTTTAATTTTCGATAAATTGGGGCTTCACTCATTCCTTTTGGTCAGTTGGTATTCCACAATCACGTTTCTGAATTGCGATGAGATCCCTCTTGATAGCCCAACTAGACACAGGCTCATTTTGATCTCAACCGTTGCAGCAGACTAGCCGGATATTGTCGTTTCTAACTATGCATCTGCGAAGTGTACTGCTCCTTCGCAAGTATTTGTAGCACTAGCCAAGATCGCTGTGAGGAACCAAAAAGATATTCTTATCCGAAGACAACAGAAATGCCACAAATAAATGTGTGAAATGTTTAAAGGGCTCTTCAACGTTATTTATTACATATCTGCAAATATTTTCGTCGCGAGTCAGCAAATCATCAAATCATCAGTGTTTGTGTTTCACAAAAAAGTTGGTTTCTTTAATATCCTGTTCACCTACATCGTCTTTCTGTTTTATTTCTACCTTTTTCGGCTACTCTAAGAATCCGTCGTATTTTCACTTTCAAGCTGTAGACAACTTTTCTCAGCGTTCCTCTTTTCGTCAATCATCCTGGTCAGTTTTAGTACACAATTCCTCAATCATATTTTCCGGATTTCCCCCCTCTTTTTTATGCCCAGTGTGTTCTGTGCGTGCGGTTCAATAAACGCCACGGCAGTCGCTTTTTTAAATACACACGTGTCATCAGTGTTTGACCATTGTGGCTAGTTGCTCTGGCCAAGCGTATGCATTAACTAAAATATCAACTGATAATGACTTGGTATCCTGCTGTCTAGCTACTCGTGATGGGTCTCCATACTGCCGAATACGTCAAACGTCTACAGTAGCTTACTACTCGGTCTTGGCTGAAACAAATGACCTCTCGTGTCTTATTGTTAACTATTGCGTCGCTCCAAGATTAATAATGTATGCATATTTGTTTGTATGTGATATATAGAACGTCTACATTGTGATTCTTTCTTGGACCTTCAGCACATCGCCATCTCTGAACAGTTTCGAAAAAGCTCACCTTGTCGTATAGTTATTAATTTTATGGACTCGTTGACCCGTGCTTAGTTTAGCCTGAGATAAATAACTTTAACCAACCCAAACTATTGGTGCTTTTCTGTCACCACTGGTCAACAGTTCAATGACAGTGGTTTTGGTGTTTCCAACTCCTTATGTGAATGAATCTTTATGGCCACAGTACCTTCTGGTCATACTCATGGCCGATAATTAGAAGGTGAATGAGAACTAACAAACATGTTTGCAAATTTGGTCACTGTGTTAAGCATTGTTTGTAAAATATCCTTTTAAATGGTATAGTTGAAAGTGACAACGGATGAGGAGTTGTCGATATCCCAGTATGTTTAAGTAAGTTAACACAGTGCATTCCCCGGGTCCAACTAATCACTCGTATTAATCAGTTTTTCCTTTAATTTATATTAAGGTTAAATTGAACGCTACTCAGTGGGCTGCAGTCTGTTGCATTCACATGATCTTTTCACTCGAATCTTTTCGGAAAAGGTTTGTATTTAACTTTCACTCCTGCTTGGTGAGACGAACGGTGCAGTGGTCAACACAGTTGCCTCATGAAAACGTGGTCAAAATTCTAAGCAGGGATGTGCATTAGTGACGAAATCTAACAAGCATGGAATGTTTGAGAAGTCATGCCTGAACAGTCAGTCCCTGGATTTTTCGGTGGATTCCACATGACACTGTGTTGGGTGTGTATCTGAGTCCAAAGGTGAAGTTTCCGATTTCCGGGCGTAGATTGATACCTCAGGTGACAAGGTGTTTTCAGCCTACGGGCACGCTGTTGCTTTTGCTGGTTTGACTCCAGCTAAAGCTCAGTTTTCACATTTGGTACGGCTCTAAATTGTAATTACTGTGAAGTTGATACTTCGTGTTTTATTCAAAATTGTGTACACTATAAACTGATATGTTTCGTTATGTTTTATGGCCATCGCTGATCAGCTAATTTTCGACAAGACTTTATGACGCTTACATATTGACAAAACGGTGCGTGGATGTGAATTCCCCAAAGGTACACACAAGTATTTATTGCACAAGCGGTCTCTTCTCGCGCACCGTTCGCGTCCTTTTCTATCTGTCGATCATCACAGGAGCAACGGTGTAGCGGATGCGATTTGCTGTGGGCACTTGTCTCGTGTGTTATGGTAGCGCTTCTTTTCCTGTTCCGTCGATGCACCTTGTGTATGCAAAAATATGCACCACGTTTTTGTATAAGAGCGTGAAGCAAACCGAGGTTTCGTTTCATTTCAAACAAACGCATCAGATGATTCTATCAATCGGAAACTATCTATTTTGGTTTTAATCTGCACAGGGCGTGCAAAATAGTTTCTAGTCCCTATTGCATACATTACTAACGAGGCTTTGTCTGTCAATAAATTTTCAAAGTTTTGGCCTGGTAAGCTAACTATTACCTAGTTAAATAAATATATTATGCATTATCAACAGGTTAACAGAAAAGCTAGGAGAAAATAAGAGAGTACAGATATGCCAAGAAACTGACTTTTCAATCACGTGTACGTATGTGAACATCTCGGAGTTCACGGATAGTATCAGTCTTCTATGACTCTTCGAGAGCCTTATTATACAAAAACATCTGTGTAGCAAACAGAATAGAATAAAAAGAGAGGTTTGGTGAAAAGATTTTATCGGATTGTTGATATTCGCAAAGACTCACGTATTTCCCGGATAAAAGACAAACGCGCAGATCTGCAAGTCCAGCTTCCGTAAAAATTAGTTTATATCTACAAGTAATGTGTAACATTGCCCACTTAGCTAAAAGCTCCATATTCGGATAGAATTTCCAGTAAGTCCTTTCTGACTAAACCCGCGTTTTTCATTCGATAAAACCCGCCAGCAGTGCATTCTTATGTCATCATCGGAATTTAAACCCCATTCTGCGTTCTGATATGGTAACTATGTTAATCATTGTGTCACCGACCTCGCGTTAACTACTAACGTATGCAACCTGGCAAAAAACATCCTTCCAGAAAAAAACACTACTCAGTGAGGGAATTTATTTTTGAGAAAAATATTACTTTGTTTCTAGAAATGCGTTTATTGTGAATATGGTATGGCAGACAAAACAACGATACTTTGTCGATACCGTCTAATATAGTCATACGGTCATGCTTAATTGCAGGTCCCCATCAACTTTACTCCTGTCGTATTAAAGTATTGTAGACTGTGTGGAAGAAAGTGTGCTATCAAAGAAAGATAACATCCATTTGATGGTAATTATGTATTCATCCTATAACCAAGTAAACAGCATTATTAATATCCTAAGAATATAACGAAAGACAATAATCGGCATTACACCATTCATTATTTGTCAGTTGCGCGAACGTATGGTTACACACTGTTTTCAGTACCGTCAAATTGTGTGGGTCTAAACAGCTGTCAAGGTAATCATGGTTTAAACTGGTGGTCTTTCAACCAGAACTATGAAATCATGAGCACTGCTTTACCTGGGTTGAGCTAAGAAGGTCGATCTGAGAAGGTAGATTGTATATTAAAAAATGCAATCTAGTCCGTAACTGTTTTTTTGAAAGCTGCCAAAAAGTTGATCGTGTGGTTCGTTTTTCTTCGCATTCCGGTGGATGATTCTTTACTTCGTATACCAGTCAGGCCACTCGAGTTAATTGTTTCAGGCACTCAAATTCAGAAACAAAATCCATACTATCCCCTGTTTACTCACAGTTGTGGTTCACTTTTCTCAGCAGCTATTCAGTGTGCATTGAGTTAATGTAGTTCAGAGGCAAAACAGTGAGCTTCACTCTTACTTCAATAGTCAGGTGTAGATCATACTTTGACCTGTCATTGCGCGATATACGAAAGATGCACATGGCAACATTTTCGTGTTCCAACGATGCATCCTGGGATCAAACGGACCACTCAACCCGGGTTTCATCTAACATGACATTTGTTCCCAGAGGAATGTAATTAACCAAGACCTAAGGTGTTTTCTACATCCCTCTGAAGGGCCTGTTTCTTCAATAGATATATCAAATACATAATAATTTCGTTCGCCGCAAAAATATCCTAGATATATGTGTTTCTCTTTGCTGACTATCTTTGTGGAGACCACTGTCACACCAAAATGCTGAGCTGTATTCTTTGATGATTGCTCATATTTTCCGATCGTATAAGATCAAACAAAGATATGGCGGAAAAGTATGGAAACCATAGTCAGGCATGAGTGGAGTTCAGTTCATTCCATCAAATTCTGCAGTTGCCCATCAGCAGTCAAATGCAGAACTGCTAACTGAAACAATAACGAAACCTCGCAAATTGCTAAATGAATTCTAGGAATAAGATATCTAATTAACCCGACCAACTCTTTTAAGGTATTACTATGTAATCGTAACGTTTATTACAATTAGTATATTCCACCTCAAGAAATCTCCGACACAGTCTGTCTTTCTGTCCTAGTCAAATTATCCTGTTGCGACGGGAATGGTGTGAAATATTTTGTTTGTTGTTTGATTGATTGCTGTTATATTCACTTAATATTAAGTTTACTCGTTTCAAGTCAGTGAATCTTGACAACTTCGCAAACTGCCTTCTGGTTAGAGGATCAGAATGTGCGCATTAATTAATGGATACCTGAGTTTCTTTCGAGATTACTAACTACAAAAGTAGTTTGTTCAGGCATAACGAGCAGTACTGTATGAACGTCGCTTCCTCTAAAAAGGGTTTGTATGAAATATGAGTGAACTCCTCAAAGAAATATCGGTTGACTTCGGAGGTACTTCGAATATTCATACCTTACCGGAAATCATCGTTGTTCCTGTGAAGAATTCCACACATATTGAAGTGTCAAGTAGATTTTCTTATTGGCTCACATTCTCAAGTATTTACTACAGTTTTCCATTAACTGTTAAATCATAACTTAGCTTGACAAGTTGAACCTGTTTGTAAGTTCGTGCATGAATCATCAGGCCTATCCTCAGACATAATCATACACTTAGAACTTAATTTATGTCAAAGTCATATGTCGATTACATTTCTTGTTTCCATTACCCCCGTTCCATTGACGTTTGTTCTCGCGGAACAATATCTTTCTGGCAATGTCTATCTTTGATAAAATCTCTCCAAACTGTTGTACTTGCAATAAACTAACCCTTATCACTCTGACTCATTGAAGATTATGCCGGCAACCTCGTGATTTCTCCATTGAATGAATGTTTTTTTTTCCATCGAGTCAGATTACTGCCTTGATAGCAATCTAACTGTCATTTTAGCTGTCAGTCTACAATCATTCAAAGAAATGATTATATTGATGAGATCTGGAATGGATTATTCATATATTAGTTCCAGATTGCTTTCAGATCGTCAGGATTTTGACGGTCTATAAACACAGTAAATTCAGTCGGGAAGAGTTACTTTAGATAAGCTCACTGGTGGGTTCTGGTCGCATGCGAACCAGTGGGGTAGATCATATACTCTTATTCTGTGTAGCTCTTCTAGTTGAGGTGTGAATCTGATCTGTAAACTCACGAATCTCATAATCCGACTCGGTTGCCGATCTATTCCACTGTGCTAAATGGAACTCACTGATTCACCTCAGGATAGACCATATCGGTATGATTACCAGAGCAGTTAACATGGGAATCCACCATCGACTTTTTTTCGAATAGTTGGTGGATTCTACCATTGATTGCTTGCGTAATTCTACGAAGACAGTTTATCCTCAGTATCACAGCGGTTTTCGTGAGACATGATGAATTGGATAGGCAAGTGCATCTAAATATGAGACCTTTGAGTACATGAAGATCACGTGTCATAGAATGGCATGTGATCGTTGTCGCTAGTTCGAGTTTAATCAAAGCCTGTGTATTTTTTATCTGTGTTTCCTCCGAGTGACCAAATCTGTTACCATTGTTCATTAGTTAGACAAATATAAGTGATTTCCTCTTTCTCAACAGAGGGTGAATTGCTCAAACGTCATTATGTTGCTTTATCATCAGTACCAAGACAACAATAACTCCTCAACCATGAGTAGTCTGTGTGACGAAAATTAGGTTTGAGATGATGGCCGTGAGTCGATTGTTCCTATACGCGGGGAGTCTCCTTGTTAGTGTTCCCATATTTTTATTCTGTGCGGCTTTTTGCTGTGCACGTTATTAATCAACCGTTCGCCTACCTTATCAAACTTCCGTTCTAATGTGCTCCGGAGTAACCTTTGTTTCTGTTGGATCAGTGCATCCTCGATCTCTTGATTACCGTTCAACAGATATCAGCGCACTGATTTTATTGTCTGATTTATTGACCGACTACTTTTGATAGTATGTTAGAATAGAGAAATATATGAGCATTTGTCACCATTCCTAAGCTTCCGCTTTATACACTCTTCTTCACAATTTACTCTCGTTTTTCTTTTTTTCCAGGACGTTCAAGACAATTCATCTTCCGTTCTAATCGGCGTCTCGTTTGCTGGAATCACTGTGTTCCGGGCTGGGAAGGCTGGATTTCAATTCCCTTGGTATGTTAATCAGTTATTGTGCCTCAGTTATATTTGGATTTTTTTTTATAAAAAAGCCATCGGTGTCTTTAAAAATTACTAATTACCAGCCCGTCAGAAATTAACTGAATATTACTCGACATTCTCTAGTCGTCCTTCGCCAACGCTTACGGGATTTTCAGCAGCTGCACATTAGTGCCTACAGAATGTAATTTCATTTCGTAGTTTTAACTGTCAAGATATTCATGGTACTAAGTACTCAGCCGATAAGGTATGAGACTGTTACTCTGAACGCCACTGTGCTTTTCTACTCTGGACGTCACCTCAACAGTCAGTGACCTTTTGGTGATACGGTTGTCACATGAAAAACATTGTTAATCTGGTTGTGAATACAAATTTGTATCAATGTGTCGCCACTGACTACCGTTCATTCTAACCTGGGATTAGATAACTTAACAACATATGTCTATGGCACTTGAAATGCCAGTAGTACTGGCACTAGCCACGCTGCTTGTTAAAGTTTTACTTTTGGTCAACTGACCACTCTACGGTATTGCTGCGTTAGGTTTCGTTCCCATATCTGTGAGTAGCCTATTAAGATACTCAATACATGGTCTGACCAGCATGAATATTGCTTTCTTATTGGATCCTTGATTGACTGTAGGCTGGTTTAAGTGCAAATACTAGTGAAACCATCTGAACGTTGCTTACTCGTGTGTTTCTGTGTAAATACTGGAGGCTCTACAAAAACAATGACTAATGAAAATCAAGTACTTTTTGGTCACTTATTGGTGTGACATACTGTATCACAACTAAAAAGGTGTTTCGACGAACAATTTGTTTTCGTTTATTCATTATCGGGCCAATTACATAACATTTCACCTCATCGTGGTTGCCAGGCGGGCAAAATCAAGAGTAATTAGTCACCTAACTATCTCACACGCTGTGAATTGGAGGACAATTAGGTCACGAAATTGACCTCCGGAGGTGTCGAGTCGGTAATGAGAGACCATGGTAACTGTGGTCCTGCACAAACTTCTTCTGAGCTCAAAACTGTGGATTGCGCAACTGAATTCCGATCACTTCCGCGGTGGCTAGGATACACAATTTGACTCCGATGGATTGACGACTGGGCAAGTGTTAAATGGGTTGGAAGGCTACTTCTGGTGACACTTGGTGCCCTGTTCCGCAGAAGCATGTGAAAGAGTAAACACAAAGTGAGGTCACACATTTAGGCAACGTATCTTGGAGTTATACATAGACTACCGAGTCGGATTTGAACGAGCTTCGCACTGTAGATCTTTCCAATTGCGTTACTTATTCCACGAGTCACCAGTTCAGCCAGCGTCTCGCCTTTGTAGTCTAGCCTCCTGTAAACCAACTTCTTTTCCGCTTTCTGATTCTGCCAGTTCCATATGTCTATCTGTGGTATTGTTTCATTTTGTCAAATTGACCAACCAACACTTTCGCTGTACGTAAGCTGTAAGCTGACAAACATCGCTCTTGTTTTTTCAATTAAAATACCTTTTTAGTGACCGACGAACTAGTTGACTGTGATATGATCATCATTTATATTTGATCACAGCCCTCGTTGTTTGGTGAACTTCTCAGTCATATCATTGTGAAACCTCTTTTGTTTTCTGTGACGCCCACGCTTTCATGAAGCGACCATGTTGACTACTGTGCCATTGACCTCGCACGAAGCACAACCGATTTATCATATCTAAACATTCAGATACGTTTGCTTGTGAGCAGTGTGTAGTCTGTTTGATCATCTGGGAAAAGATACTGTAACTGCCTTGTTAATTTTAATCAATTATTGCATGATTAAAACTTTTCGGTAGTAAAACCACTTATTTTCAGACAGACTTTTCGGTTGATCTATTTCAAAGAGACGCACTCGAAACCAGTTATGACAAGGAGCCGCACAATTAATGAGCTCTATAGGGAATGATTCTCAAATTCAACGCCCCTCTTTGAAGGAGGTTGATGGAAACATTTACTTGAACACAAGAACGGCGATCAACGGCGTATGATGTACAGTTTTAAACTTTAGTCAGTTATGGCTTTAATCATTTATGGTTGAGATAATGCAACGTTCACTGAATTCCACTGCGTCAAGTAGACCGTGATTCGGGTTGGTCTGTTATTGTTGCGGTACTTTGTTCCTTGAAGAAATTTTGATGTCTCGTCGACCGAATGATACTTAGTTTGATACCTATGATCTGCAGGTTTTAGAAGGTTGCATTTTCGACCAGAAGCTTTTAGATAATTTCAGTTTGTTGAATTTTTCCGTGCATGTAAGCACTAAACATTCGTTTTTGTCAATTTATGTCAACTCCGATGAAAGCGCGTTGGGAAGATATGCACGTGCACACACAACGGCACATTTGTAGGGCTATTCAGTTAAGTGTGCTTTTTAACAGAACAGCAGCTTGCGTTTCTACGCCCGAGTCCGCTGACATTGGCAGCATCTACTACTGTAGATGCTGCGTACAGCGACTTCAGTACCAGCAAAATCGAGAACTATCAACGACTCTAGATTGTAGTCCGTTTCAGATGCTATCTCACGTGCGGTTACTCTGATCCCGGCCAAGAATAGACATTCGTGAAGCATAGTATGCTACTTGCTTGTGACACACTATAAACCTTACCAGTCAGTTTAAGATCAATTCTCATCTTGCTGCGTGTATAAAAGTAGATGTCACTGTAAGTCGTATGTTCATCCCGAAGGTTCTAACAGAAATTTGCGTGATGCTGTTGCGGCGTTCTGTGTTAGAGAAGAAATATATTTCTATCGATGGCGAACGTTCTATTGCACTTTTGTGTAACGTTTCGAATTTGGTTCTGCAGATAGAATTTTGTTTGAATCTATTAAACACCATGAAATCTGTTATGGTACCGATTGAACAATGTGACGTCACTGTTTTCCTTTTGAATGACTTCTCAAATATGCTTATTTCGTGTGATTAAACGTGAGTCGAAATGCTTGTATGAGTATCGATCAGGTTGCGGTTTTACAAGGTTACGATAAACACTCAAAGATAGATAATAAACTGCATAATTATATCACTTCGTCATTTAAACACAGTTGCTAGATAGTAACACTTAGGACAGCCTTTTCTTTTCGTTTTTAGCTGTTAGGTTCTGTGTACTTGTTGAGCGGAATTTGCGTTAAGCGAGTAGCGCTTGCGCATATCAGGTATCTAACCGATGGATTGGCGTTTGATTTTTTGTAGGAGCAATGTTGTGAGCATCCGTTACAAAGGCAAGAAGTTCACGGTCCAGCTGAAATCACCGAACGTGAGTACACCTTGGTTTTCAATCATTTTAACGTGCATCTGTGTTGTTTTGATCGGAACGCCACTGTTATTAAACGCAGGATTGTGCGTGTTTGCGGCATTTGTAGAGGCTAGAAATGAGTGTATAATTAAGTGTTCCGGAAACGTTTATGCTTAGATTGTGCTCTCCCTATTTTTTGTATGTTACTCATAGAAACACGTAAAGTTCCTTCATGGAATAAATGTGTGTGTGGTGATCATACTGAACGGTTTCATTTCATATTTATTTGTACGTATCCATTGTTTGTAAGCACCACATCTATTTCAGTGTATTAATCTTGACCGTCATAACAAACTTTCTAAGTGAGAGTATACACATTCTTAAAACAAGGCTGCCAATGAGACCCAGTCTTCTTTATTTATGAAAGCACGCCCAACGGCAGATGGGTATTCCTCCTTTTGTGCTACTCAGGAAACCGATAAGGCTATAGGCTAAGGTGCCGTTGTTTCTAATTTACGTCATACACTAACCATTTGCTCGTCAGTTTTAACTTCGCTGGCATCGCACAAAAAGCGGGCAATGCAACAGATAATCTGCTGGTATTCGTATGAAAAGTCCACATATGTTCCATGGTCATTTGCTTTGTTGGTGTGTTAGAGTTTTCCGTTCAAGTAGCTTGTGAGCCATTTACAGTGTTGTTTCTAAATTACCTCTAAAACAATTGTGGGTGGCTTCGGAAACAGGAAATTCAAATGTGGCGGTCATGGAACATCAAATCCTAGAAACCGTCAAGCCTTGTAGATCAGACGAGTGCTAGCCATATTCAGATGGCGGGAATATTGTTTTGCGGATACCGAAACGTTTTGTGTGCTATTTTCTATTCCATAGTTCTGATTGTTATTCAAACTTTTTCATTTTCCTCAAATTCACTTATACTACCAACGGTTAAACCAACTTAATCGAACTAATCAATAATCAGTAAATACAGCTCACTCACACTTCTCGGTTCGCGAGCCTTACGTTCTCTCTGCGTCCAGTACCGCTAGTAAGCAGATTTTTGGAGAGTTAGAAATTAACGGAATCAACTGGCCATTGCGGCAGAATTTCCTTATTTATCTGTCATCCGAATTATCTCAGTTGTGGCCTACAAGATTATGTAGTAACAATACGACAGATTGTATTCATTGGATGCTGCATTCGGTGTGGTGAAATTCTAGACCAACGCACTTCAACGAACTACTGCGAGTCAATCGTTTACATT